>LNAC01000205.1:2894965-2933131 GCA_002007465.1 Ailurus styani
CCCCCTGCTGCTCTGCTGACCTCCCTGCGCTGTCCTGCTGCCCTCCCTGCCCTGCTGCCCTCCCCTCCCTGTCCTGCTGCGCTCCCCCTGCTGCTCTGCTGCCCTCCCTGCGCTGTCCTGCTGCCCTCCCTGTCCTGCTGCTCTCCCTATGCTGCCCTGCTGCCCTCCCCACCCTGCCCTGCTGCTATCTCTGCCTTGCCATTTGCATTGGCTTCCTTGGGCTGCCATAACAAATCACCACAAACTCATGGCTTAAAACATCAGAAATGTATTCTCTTGTGCTTCTGGAGGCTCTACCAAGTCCAGAGTCAGGTGTCAACAGAGCAGTGCTCCCTCCGGCTCTCTGGGGGGGAACCCCTTCCTTGCCTCTTCCGACGTGGGTGGCTCCAGGTGTTCTGTGGCTTGGGGCTGCGTCTCCGCTCCGCGGCCTCCTCCTCCCTGTGGCTCCCCTCAGGGTGTCCTGGGTGAGCACACTTGTTACTGGATTCAAGGCCCACCCACAGAATCCGGGGTGATCTCACCTCAGGATTCTCCACTTAAATCCACTCCCCAAGACTCTTTTCCAAAAGCAGCTCACATCCACAGGTTGCGGGAGTTAGGATGTGGGCCTGCCTTTTTTTGGGGCCGCCATTCAACCTACTGCACAACTTAAAGCACAGCTCAGGAGGACGTAAATTCTCTGTCTCTGGGTCTGTTTCACCTGTGAGGTGTTACCGGTCACCAGCGTCCAGCGTTTATTTAATTCTGCCTCATTGTCACGTTATTTCTGCCTACACCCCGCTCCCAGGTTGTCCGCTCCTTGAAGGCAACAATTATCCTTTTTCTTGTAGTCGAACCTCTGCATTAGTTTCCACGGGCTGCCGTACAAAACACCACAGACTGGGTGTCTCCAGACAACAGACAGTTATTCTCTTACAGTTCTGGAAGGCAGCGGTCCAAAATCAAAGTGTTGGCCGCACCGTGCTTCATCTGAAGGCCGTAGGGAAGGATCCCGCTGGGCTTCGGCCAGCTTCTGGAAGCCCCAGGCATTCCTGACTTGTGAGCGNTGTGGGCATCTAAGTCCTCCGCCTGCCTTCCTCTCAGCATGGCCGGCTCCCCTCATGTGTCTTTATCTTGGGGTCCCTTGTCCTCTTAGAAGGACATCGGTCCTGTCGGATGAAGGGCCCGCCCTACTCCAGTATGACCTCATCTTCTTTTGACCACAGCTGCAGAGACCAAAGTTCCAAATAAGGTTGCATCATTCCCAGGTCCCCGGGATCGAAACTTCAGCCTATCTTTTTGGTGGACACAGTTTAACCCAAAACAGCTCTGCATCCCCACTTTGTTCTGTCATGCTCTGTGCTCAGTATAAGTAATATCTGGGCCCTAAATAAATGGACAACTCATTTGTTTTGTTTTCAGGATCTGAAGCTTGTTGGAATCAGTCTACCTAAATATGCGGCAGAGCTGGCTGAGAATAGAGGAAAGAATCGCTATAATAACGTTCTGCCCTGTAAGTAGATTTTTTTTACACAGGCTCTTCCCTATTCTCTGTCACTGGCCATCACGCCTCTAACCGTGGAGGGGACTGGGGTCACAATGCTGGCTAGCCGCACCCGCAGTCATTCATGAGTCCCCTGTGGGGTGCTAAGCCCTGTATTTAGGCATATTCCACTGAATCCAGTCCTCAAGAGAACCTTATGAAGTAGGTAGTAGAATATTCGGTTTGCAGATGAGGAAAATGAGGCACAGGGTAGCTAGGGGATTTGTCCAGAGTCACACAGAGGGCCATGGCCGGCCAGGCTTTGGATTAGGTCTGTCGTTTCTTTCAGGGAAAGGGCCAGAGTCTGTGCTCTTTCCTCTTCTGTCTTAAAGCCCCTTATTTCAGCTAATATTGTTCTGGAAAGGAAGGGAATAGGAGGAGGATGGGAGTAATGCTTTTTGCTTGTCCAGATACATCCCTGGTGGGCTGATGAGTACATTCCACAGCTAAATATGACTTGTATCTGAATTCACATATCGAGAATTAACAATGTCTGCCTAATGGATGGGGATAACAACAAACTGGGTTTCAAATGAGAGTTATTCATCACATCATCCATTGAGATGAAATGTAAGCCCTCCTCCACGGAAAGTTCTTTGTGATCTCTCTTTTGGGTGGGAATTAGGGTACGAAGAAGTTATCAATAGATTGCAGCTGTGTTCTGATTTCGCTGTAATTTATAGGCTCTGCTGATAATTTTTCCACGAGGACATTTAGAGACATTGTCTTTTTTCTTTGAAGCTGTGTTTTTCTTTTCCGGTCTAAAACATTAACTTATGTTTAGATTCAGGAGTTTTTAGCTTCTGCATTCTTCCTCTTCATGGCTCTTACCGTCCCTCCTTGTATTGACAGCAGGCATTGACCCTTGTTCCAAGAAAAATGCTTTCAAAATCAGGCTGGTGGGATCCGCCTCAGAACTGCCTGTCCACAGTTAACTCAGGATCGTTGGCCTGTTCCTGTGAATGTTGTAGAGATGTTCAGATCCAGAGTTTGGGAAAGCTTTGGGCTGAAACTCATGTTGGTCACTGAATTTAGAATTGTGTTATTTTGTCCAGGGGAGGATGAGATAGTATGTAATCAATGACAGGGACACGCAGGTGATGACATTTGAAATGACACCTGACATTTGAAATTCTAACGTTATTTCATTTCTTGAGTTGGGCAAGCTTGTGTGCACATTTATTTATTTATTTTTTTGGTAGTGTTTGTACACGACTGGTAAATTGTGTGTGTATTTTTAAGATGAAAACACAAGGATTTTGCGTTTTAGATCTTTCCACCCGTAGTAGTCTTACATATTCAATTTATTCTTGTTTGGTATTGTCTTTTTGTAACGACATTTTTAGGAGAAGAGAGAAAGTATGCAAACCTTTCCCTTGTGGAATGGGCACTAGATTTGAAATCTGAGTGCCCTTGACCAGACATCAGGGCTTAATCTCACAGACCCTGTTTCCTCATTTGTAAAATGGGCACAAAAGCTGGAAGGGTGGTTTTGAGGAATAAGTAAAATTGCTCAGTGCATCCCCTGGCTCACGACATACACCCAAGGATGCTCATAGCGATAGGTTGGTGTTGTCTGAGAAGGAGGTCTGGCGTGATGAAGAGCTTGGACCCTGGGTGCAGGCTGCCTGGGGTTTGAATCTTGGCTCTGCCAGTGACTAGCTCGGCTGGGTGATTGCCTGATTCCTCTGTGCCAGTCACTTGGGCTGACTGTAAGGATCAAGTAAGGTCATCTCCATAAAATGCCATGTGTCACACCTTCAGGATGTAACAGGAACCCCTGTGTTGCCATTTTGTACTTTTCTCTCTTGTGTGTAACTCTCCTCAAATATTTGCTTCTAATGAGGACCTTTTTTCTTTCAATGCCGTAGATGATATTTCCCGTGTCAAACTTTCCATCCAGACCCACTCAACTGATGACTACATCAATGCCAACTACATGCCTGTAAGTGGGGAGACAAGCCTAGAGCACGGCTTGTTCGGATGAAACCTTCGGGGCTCCTCCTTGTGTCTTTGGCACTGAATTTGGGTTGCTTTCCATTTCCTAGGGCTACCATTCCAAGAAAGATTTTATTGCCACACAAGGGCCTTTGCCCAACACTTTGAAAGATTTCTGGCGTATGGTTTGGGAGAAAAATGTATATGCCATTGTTATGTTGACCAAATGTGTCGAACAAGGAAGGGTAAGTACTTTATTTATTTTTTACTTATCTTATTTATTTAATTATTTTTATTTAAATTAGAATATTGTATTAACTATTTTTAAAATTAAAATTTTAAAAATTAAATTTTAAATATTTTTATTAAAAATTAAAATATTTTATTTAAAGTTAAATTAACTTAATGCATTAGTTTCGACTGTGGTGAAAGGGTATCTTCAGAAGTGTTTGTCTTTCTAAAGAAAACACCCCCCCAAACATCAGCAACTCTCTTCTTAGAAACTTGTTTTCTGTCTTTTTCTCCTCTCAGAGAAAAGTTTAAAAATATCTTGAAAAAAAGCATTTTATCATTACCTTCCTTCGTGGATGAATAGCAATGTCTTCTGTTCACGAGGTCACTGCTGGAGTTCCAAGCAGTGGGAGTGGGGTTAGTTCCACGCAGAGCTCTCGGGGCTGGAGCAAGGGCGTCATCTCCGTGCCGGGAGTGGGTGCCAGCCCTTTGTGTCTGAGATGAGGGATTCGACCACCTTGGGATCACACCTAACTTTTATTTTTATTTATTTATTTATTTGAGAGAGAGAGAGAGCATGAGAGGGGGGAAGGTCAGAGGGAGAAGCAGACTCCCCGTGGAGCTGGGAACCCGATGTGGGACTCGATCCCCGGACTCCGGGATCGTGACCTGAACTGAAGGCAGTCGCTCAACCAGCTGAGCCACCCAGGCGCCCCTCACACCTAACTTCTACATGGGAACCCCTCCTCTATCCCAGATCTCAGCGTCCTCCCCAGATAAGCCTCCCCTTTTAATGTTCTTCATTTCACTTTGATTTAGCAGATGTTTACCCTGCCCCACGTACCTTTAGGGTGCTGTGCTAGGGGCTGGGGCTGGGGAAGGGAGAGATAACAATGAGCAGTAAGAGGTGGTTCCCCTCTTCACGTGGCTTGTGGTACAGAAGCCTGTGTTCTGCCTCACTTCCTTGCATCCAGAGAACAGGCTGTCACGCAAACAAAAGAACTCTGTGAATGCAAATACTCTTTATGGTGCTGCTGAGCCCAGGGCCTTGCCCATGGAACAGTCTCATAAATCTCCATTAGACAAATGAAAACGATGCAGTTAAACGAATGGGGGAACACAAAGAAGATGAGTTTAGGTGGGCTGCTGTTTATCTTCAGTCAGGAGAGATGTAGATTTACTAGCTCTGGGTGGAAAGAGAAGGGAGCCAGTGAATTTACTTCCTTTATGTTATTTCTTTCTTCTAACAGCGCTCCTTTAGGGTTATTGTGTAGATGGGGAAACTGAGGCTCAGAGAGTTTAAGAACTTGCCCGCAAGGTAGCAGTGGACAGCCAGCTGGGAAGAGGCTGAGTTCAGAGCATCAGCTCCATGTCATTGTGTGTCCGAGTCCCATGTTCTTTGTGAGAGCAGTGGTCTGGAAACTGGGATCTTTTTTTAAAAAATTCGGGTTCCCAGCCAGAGTCAGAAGCCTGGAGGTAGGGTCTGGGCATCTGTTTTTGAAGCAAAACAGACCTCCCAGGGGTGAGTCAGATAATCAGGTTTGGAAGCTACCTGCAGTAGAGCACATCTCGGAAAGTGGGGGAGGGGGGAAAGGGGAGAGAGAGAGAGAGAGAGAGAGAGAGAGAGAGTGTGTGTGTGTGTGTTTATTAAGTCATTTGCCAAAGTAGAGATTCAGATGTTCTTGGAGAGCAGGTGTTTCCTGATTGTTATTTCTCTTACATCTGCCCACTGATTTATATAAATCGGAGACCTGGAATGATTTAATTTGATTCTCTTTGTTGGTGTCTATATTTGTATTGTAATTAGTGTGGGTCTAAAAGGATTGGGGAAAGTCCTCATTTCTTCTAGCTGCCTGGGGTTATGGGTCAGTCCGAGTTTAGTTCGGTGGACAGTCGTGCGCTGGCTGCTGTCGGGACCAAAGGAAGCTGGCTGGAGCTATGTCCTCAGAGAAGGGACAGTGGCTGTTCTGCCCTAAATCCATTTTCATGCAGAAATGGGGGCTGAGGGTGGGCTAGATCTTCTGAGTTCTCAGAAGAAGTCAGGAATCTGAATTTTTATGAGACACCTCCCAATTTTAAAAGACTTGGCAATAATTATAAATTAAAAAACAATTATCAGAATCCAACAGTACTCAACTAAAGGACTGACCCAGTCTCTGATGCCAGTTTCCAATATCCAGTCTCCCTTACGAGGTTTTAGTGATGGTAGATGGTGCGACCTGACTTCTTGTATAAAATTGCAATTTTACTCTAGACCAAATGTGAGGAGTACTGGCCCTCCAAGCAGGCTCAGGACTATGGGGACATAACGGTGGCCATGACATCTGAAGTCATTCTTCCGGAGTGGACCATCAGAGACTTCACGGTGAAAAATGTAAGTAAGAGGCCAAGATGGATAGACCTCAGATAAGAGGACCCTACATTAGTTTGGGGGTGATATATTTAGGTTGATGTTAACCAATATGTTTTTTTTTTTACCCATCAGAAAAATACTTTTGCTCTCTTTTCACAGAATGAAAACTCTAATACACTCTAAAGCAACCTTAGCTTTAACTTTCTTAAGAGGAGGTTCATGTTATTTTTTTTACCTCATCGAAGGGTAGTCGACATAGAATATTATGTTAGTTTCAGGTGTACAACATAGTGACCCAACAATTATATGCTTTACGCAGTGCTCACTGTGATAAGTGTAGTCACCATACAACGTCAATACAACATTATTGATTCTATTCCCTATGCTGTACTCTTCATCTCCGTGACTTACATATTTTATAAGGGGGAGTTTTTGTGTCTTAGTCTCCTTCACCCCTTTCGCCCATCCCCTGACCCACTTTCCCCTCTGGCAATCACCAGCTTGGTCTCTGTTTTTCTTAGTCTGGTGTTTTGGTTTTTTTTTTGTGTTTTGTTATCGGATGTTATTCCTGAATGAGATGAATCTTAAGAGCAAGGCTCAGCAGCAGCAACTGTTCCTTCCGCTTTCAGGTGACTTGTTTACAGAGTTTTTGTTACAGACTGAGGTCCTTTTGGATTATTTGGTTGCAAACATGACCTCAGGAGTGGCAATTTGCAGTTGGGAGTAGTTTTTGAGAGCGGTTATGTTAATAGGATTTCTGTGCATATAGACATGGCCTCGCCCCCTCTCCCCCAAAGTTATGAAAAAAAATCCAATTACATGGTGTAGGCAGCTCAGGAAGTCAGATTGTGTGTCCTTTTTTCTTAAGGGTGTTTAGAAATAGAGGCAGTGAAGCCACATCGATATCTTTTGGTGAGTGTGTAAATTGGCATAGCACTTTGCAGCTTATTATATCAAAATCATAAAAATGACCATTCTCCTTTGATCTGGTGGTTCCATGTTTGAGAGTCTGTCTTAAATAATCTGAAATATAGGACAAGGCTTATTATTCACAAAGAGGAATCTCAGCATTATTTATAATGGAGGGAAAATTTGGAGCCTGTTCAAATATCTAGCTTTCGGAGAATAGATAACTAAACTATAGGTTATCTAGTCAGTGTATCATTATTTAGCTATTAGAAATGATGGCTACGTAGACTGTGTAATTACCATAGGGAGATGTGAGATTGCAATTAAGTGAAACATACCAGGAGACAAAATTTTATGCATATTGCGAATAGTGCAGAGAAAAGCCTGGGAGTAGATTCAGTGGAATTGACTTTTATGGAGGGTTGGTGGGTTAGGTTTTAGTTGACAAGAATTATCCTTGAGGATTCTGTAAGTCATGGATACAAGGTAGTATATTAAGTATTAATTCTTTACTGATTGCTGTATCTCAAAGTTCCTGGCTTCAATTAATATTCAGTTCCTCCCCTAGAGGTGCTGTCAAAGCTGTCATCACATACTGACGTAGCACATAGTGGTTGAGAAACCCTCGTAATATACTTATTCCTATAGATTTTGCCCATTTTAAACAGACCAGATTATCCTCGGTTGCTTTTGTGCCTGGGGAGGGGAATCCCCTTGTCGGAGAGGAATCATGGGTGGATTTGTCCACATCATTTAAACAAAATTACCACGATGTTATCATCTGTTAACTAAACTCCAGACTTTGTTTGGATTTCACATTTTTCCACTAGAGCCCTTTCCTGTCCCAGGATCGAATGATTCCAGGAGACCCCATGGCATTTAGTAAAATACTACTTTTTTTTCAAAGACTGCTTTTTAATTACACAAAATGCGTGAATATATATTCCTTTTTAAAAGTGGGGCACAGCAGATAGAACTAAAACTTTCTTTTGACTGCCACCCCTAAGCTGAGCCCCCGGCCCCTCTGCAGAGATAATGCTCAAAAGTCTGACCTCCCCTATCCCCTCCTGTCCGCTCGTCTCTCACAGCTGCTTTCCTTCTTTGGATGAATGCTTTTGATTCAATTTGTGAATGTCACCTTTGTGTGTATAAGACTTCACAGTACCCTCTCCCTCACTCTGCCTTTTTTCTCTACTCTTTTCTGTATTTTGAACAATGTGAACGCACTGCTTTTGTAATGTATATATATTTTAAAAAAAAAGCTTCCAGAGATAGCTGTCATAAAAGAGATGGAAATGCCTAGAGTCCAGCTGTAGGTGTGAGGCTGAGCTCAGTGCCCAGGACCGGGAGTAACGAGCAGAGCTGAATCGGGACAGGAATGGTCCAGTCTGGGTGGAATTCTCATAATAACGGGTATCTGCTTTGGTCCATGGTAGGAAACCCGTCTGTGTCATAACTCACCCTGTTACAACAAGAGCCACTTTCTGTTGTCTGTCTGATGTTGAAATAGATGTGTTTCTTTGTGTGTGGGGGAGAGTTCCTTTTCTCAGACTCCCGCAATTCTAAATATTTACTTAGTGCTCCCTACCTACCTGCTGCTTCATGAGACTCTCCGGAAGGCACGTGGATTATGAGGCAGCCCTTGTGACAAAGGTTCTGATTATCAGAGCCGTATCGGTGTAATTCATTTTTGGTGTTTTGGTTGATGACATTCCCAGGTGGGCTCAGGGATGGGCTTTCTGAGGCTCTAAGGAGCTGTAGGTCTGAGGCTGTGAGTGCATTACTAGTAGGCACCTGCCGCGGGAAAGGAAGGTCTGAACTCAGGGTCTGAGGATGAGGCACTTGTGCTGCCTGAGCTGAGTGTGGGGAAGTTGCTTCACTTTTCGGAATCTTCACAGGAGGAGGACAACCCCTCCTTCTTGGGCATATTATGGGCTTTGATGAGCACATCAAAGTCTGGGCAAGCACTTTATCAGCTGTAGCAATGTAAAATTGCAACTTTTCGTCGCAACCACTCCTGTCTAGCTGCCTGTCAGCCCTCGCATGCAGCTCGGCACCCCGGGATGGCTCCGTTTCACTAGGCCTTCTCGGATGCTCACCTCCTTTCTTGGCTTTTAGATCCAGACGAGTGAGAGTCACCCTCTGCGACAGTTCCATTTCACCTCCTGGCCGGACCACGGCGTTCCCGACACCACGGACCTGCTCATCAACTTTCGGTACCTTGTTCGTGACTACATGAAGCAGAGTCCTCCTGAGTCACCCATTCTGGTTCATTGCAGGTATGCAGACGGTGCTCCATGTGCGACAGATTTCAAGTGTCATCGCACTGTAGGCCTCAGAGAGAATGCAATAGGCGTTTGCAAATTCAAGAAAGGTTTGCATAAGGGACCAGGGACTGGAATACCGGTTGGGAAACTATAACTCGTGGGCCAGATCTGGTACATTGCCTCAAAATTTTTTTTTTAAACTACAGTGTATTCTAATATATTTCTTATTTATAACATTTTCTTATAAAATAGTTCAACCAACAATCAATAAAGTATAATGTGAGGTCATGTATTTTTTTTTATTAGTAAGATCTTACAGATATAAAGTCTCTACTTATCAATCTCCTTCTTACACAGTTAAACGTGGTCCTAAAGTGGATCTGAATCATTCCTTTGCATGCTTTTGTATTTTATTTGATATATATCTGGGGGTTTTATATAGCTTTTTACTTTTACCAGATTTTATGATATAGACATCTTTCTGCAACCTCCTTTCTTCATTCAGCATTTTGGTTTCTTACTTAACAAAGTTGGAGCACATAGTTTTAGTTCATTTTATTGATTTATTAATGAATTTTTGGGGGCATACAAAACCTGTATATAAATTAACGTATACAGGTTCATCACCACAATCTCTTTGGCTGTCTGTTTTTGTAAATAAAGTTTTATTGGAACAGAACCATACGCATTTGTTTATGTATTGTCTATAGTTACTTTCATGCTATAATGGCAGAAAAAGACCATTTTGTCTGCAAAGCCAAAGATATTTATTATCTGGTCCTTTACAGAAAAAGTTTACTACCCCCCCCATCCCCTGCCCCACTGCCCGGCTCTAGAACAATAAGACCTTAGCTTTTAAGCTAAAGAAATTAATTTAGGATAGAAGAAGAGAGGGGCTTTGTTGCCCTATGGGGAATAAGTTGATGAAACTTGCCATCGTAGGTTATGGTGGTAACTTGGAGGAAACTGAGATTCAAGAAGGTCTAGCAAGATGTTTTATTTGTGGCATTCGACTCAAAATGAACTTTAGGGCTTGGGTCCCAGTCCCAAGCTAACACAGTCTGACTTGCCAGGATTTCAGTTGAGCAAATGTTTAACGATCCTGGGCGTTGATAGTGGGGGAGAGCAAGATATATGTACAAAGGGGGACATTTGAGAGTTTTACATTCGAGTAACCCATGGTGATGTGCTCATTTCTTTTTTTCTTCAGTGCTGGGGTTGGAAGGACAGGCACGTTCATTGCCATCGATCGTCTTATCTACCAGATAGAGAATGAGAACACGGTGGATGTGTATGGGATTGTGTACGACCTTCGAATGCACAGGCCTTTAATGGTGCAAACAGAGGTGAGGCCAAGCTCTGTGTTTGGCAGGCTGCCTTTCCAGTCTGTTTTTAGAAGGTTGCATCACATCACATACTTGAGTTAAGACATTTCACCCTTCTGCATCTTTCTGGCTCTGGGCTGTGAGGTAACACCGGATTTCTTTAAAATCCTTAACTGATGTGTGATTGAATGATCTGACACTGCAAGGTAGTGGTAACTGATAACAGCCATGGGACAGTACAAGCCAAGATAACATCAGGATTCCCTACCTTGCAGCTACTAACTCATCAAATAATCTGAACTTTGGCTTCTGGGTTTTACCCTCATAAAACTGGTATTATCACGCTTTGTTTCTAAGAAGTTCTGAGCATCCTTAAAATAAGCTCATGAACAGACTCATCAGATGTTAACGATGTGAATGAAGTGGGGTAATGTTGCTGTGTTCATACCGCTGTGTATCCTCGCCCAGCCGGGGAAATACTGCACAGTGTTAATTATCATAGCTACGGGGGCGGGGGCTGGCCAATTGAGAAGATGAATGCTTAATATCTACAGTGTCAGTTGGGTAAGACCGTTGGATTGGCTTTCCCTGAAACGTTCCTGATAAACATTGTTTTCGAGTCATGTTCTCAACAACTCTATTGGGAGGTTGCCTTGGCCGGTGCTGAAGGGGTGGAATGCACCATGACTGGAGTGAGAGCAGAATATTCATTTTGTATCAGGCTCTGTACCAATTTAGAACTGCATGAATATGTGCTGTGTTTTTGAGTCTAGCAGGGAATGTTCTGGAGGCCTGGGCACATTGTGTGCTTTGGGGTGAGCGGCACGGTTGTGGTGGAAAGAGTGGAATTCACCTCTGTGTTGTCCAGAAGAGAGGTTTTCTTTTTTCTGCTATAATTACGTAGAGTAGGGCTCCGCCTTTTATCCCCTTTTGAGAAACACAGAAATTTTTTTAAAAAGATTTTATTTATTTATTTGACAGAGAAAGAGAGAGATCACAAGGAGGCAGAGAGGCAGGCGGAGGGAGAGGGGGAAGCAGGCTCCCTGCTGAGCAGAGAGCCCGACGTGGGGCTCGATCTCAGGACCCTGAGATCACGACCTGAACCGAAGGCAGAGGCTTAACCCACTGAGCCACCCAGGCAACCCAAAACACAGAAATCTTATACCTGCCTACAAATTCTTTTCTTGCTCCTTTTCTTTTATAATTCAAAAATAATGTAAATGTGTTATTTTTTTTAATTTAAAAAAAATTTTTTTTGAGAGAGAGAGCGTGCATGCTTGCGTGAGCAGGTGCAGTGGGAGTGGAGGGGAAGGGTAGAGAGAGAATCTTAAGCAGGCGTCATGCCCCCAGCATGGAGCCCCATGTGGGGTGAGATCATGACCTGAGAGCCAAAATCAAGAGTCAGATACTTGACCAACTAAGCCACCCAGGTGCCCTGTAAACGTGTTCATCTTAAAACAGCTAACAAAACAGGATTATATGGAATATATTTTTCTCTATTACTTTTTCTTCCCCAATCCTACTCCCTAGTGATAGCCAATGCTTACAGTTTATATATATCATTATAGGTTTCTTTATGTACCTCTGTAGAAAAACACATGTATACACACACACAGTATTTTTTTTTTATGGCTAGTCCTTTTTAAAAACAGTCCAGGTGATACACAATGTTACTTTAGTTTCAGAATCACAACATAGTGATTCAGCCAGTCTATATGGTATGTTATTCCCACCACAAGTGTAGCTACCATCTGTTATCATACAACCCTATTACAGTACCACTGATTAGATTCTCTATGCTGTACCTTTTACCCCCTTGGCTTATTCATCCCATAACTGGAAGCCTGTACCTCCCACTTGCCTTCCCCCTTTTGCCCAT
Organism: Ailurus styani; assembly: GCA_002007465.1. Taxonomy (NCBI): domain Eukaryota; kingdom Metazoa; phylum Chordata; class Mammalia; order Carnivora; family Ailuridae; genus Ailurus; species Ailurus styani. The sequence goes on from LNAC01000205.1 coordinate 2,907,390, forward strand.
CCCCTGCCTCCCTCCTTTCTGGCAATCACCAGTTCTCTGTATTTTTGGGTCTATTTCTGCTTTTAATTTGTTTCGATTTTTAGATTCTACATTTACCTGAAATCTTATGATATTTGTCTTTCTCTGTCTGACTTACTTCACTTAGTGTAATACCCTTTAGATCCATCTGTGTTGTCACAAATGGCAAGATTTCATTCTTTTTGATGGCTGAGTAATATTCCACTGTAGGTCTATACCACATCTTCTTTATCCATTCATCTATCAGTGGACGCTTAGGTTACTTCCATATCTAGGCTACTATAAATAATATTGCAATAAACATGGGGGTGCATCTGTCTGTTTCAGTTAGTGTTTTTGTCTTCTTTGGGTAAATACCGAGTAGTGAAATTATTGGGTCATAATGGTATTTCTATTTTTAATTTTTTTTTGAGGAATCTCCGTACTGCACCAATTTACATTCCCACCAATAGTGCACGAGTGTTCCCTTTTCTTCACATCCTTGTTTTTTGTCTTTTTTTCCTGCCATTCTGACAGGTGAAAGGTGATATCTTATTATGGTTTTGGTTTGCATTTCCCTGATGATGAGTGATATTGAGCATCTTTTCATGTGTCTGTTGGTCACCTGTATATATTCTTTGGAAAAATGTCTATTCAGGTCCTCAGCACAATTTCTAATCAGATTTTTTTTTGATGTTGAATTGTATAGGTTCTTTATATATTTTAGATATTAACACATAGAGTATTTTTAAAAAATTGGATCCTCTTTTCTATATAATGCTGCACTGTGATTTTTTTTTCTCTTATAGCATCATGGATCTTTCTGTCAGTATATACCTCTTCTTCCTCTTCCTTTTTAATGGCTACCTGCAGATTCTGACAAGCTTGCTTGAGGTTGTCCCCACCTAACTTTACCCCACTTATCCCCCTTAACCCATCCCCTTTGTTGAGAAGAAGTTTCCACTCTCCTTATACAATTGATTTATTCCTTATACCGCACATGCTCGCTGATCAAGTAATTCTTGCTGGACTTTTTCCTGTTTGAATGTGGATGTGCATTATTTCCTCCACATTCATTCTTTGCTCTTCCCCAAGATTTTGGGACTTCTTCTTAGGGAGGGGAGGTGTGGGGAGTGTGTCCCTCTGGTTAAGAATGATTGATGATGAGAATCTTGCCCTCTGTGGTTTCAGATTTCACCAGAATGTGGCAGCCTCTTGACAAACGTGAACTTGAAGTGTTCACTGCATGGTGGGGGGCAGTCGGTGGATTTGGGGGAGTGGTGGTAATTTGAAAATAGCCTTGGGTGCTAATACTCTCTGGGACCTCTGCTCATATGCTTTCTCCTTTTACTCTTCTACAGGACCAGTATGTTTTCCTCAACCAGTGTGTTCTGGATATTATCAGGTCCCAGAAGGACTCAAAAGTAGATCTCATCTACCAGAACACAACCGCAATGACAATCTACGAAAACCTTGCACCTGTGACTGCGTTTGGAAAGACAAATGGTTATATTGCCTAATTCCAAAGTCAGACCTTTCTGGAGTTACCCGGACCGTCACACCCACAGCAAAGGAATATGCCCCGATGTGGACATGTTTTTATACGTCTAATATCTTAATTCTTTGTTCTGTTTTGTTAGAACTAATTTGAAGGTGTGAGGCTGCACAGGACAGATGAGAAGTTGGGGCTGTCAGGGGCTGTGGATGGGTGGTGAGCTAATCAACGACATTCCTGATCACCAATGGGATGAGTTCACTTTTTGTTTTTTTTTTTTGTTTTTTTCTTAAGAATTACCGAAGACCAGGAAAAGTGAGCTATGATTTTTTTTTTCTTTTTCGAAACAGATTCTTTTTAAAAAAGACTATTTTATATGACTCACATGCTAAAGCCAGGATTGTGTTGGGTTGAATATATTTTAAGTATCAGAGGTCTATTTTTACCTACTGTATCTTGGAATCTAGCTGATGGAAAATACATAATTGTGGATTATTATCATGTAGGGAGGGGTACATGGTGCCTCTCCGCCTGGGTTTTCTATTTGAACATGTGCCTTGTCTGAATTATGCTTCCACAGGCAAAACTCAGTAGATATCTCTATTTTTGTATTGAATCTCATAATTGGAATATACGGACTATTTAAACAGTAGTTTAGTATCTGAGGTTCAGCCTTCTCGGTAACATTCCTGTTCTCATTTGACTAGAGGAGGCCTCCCCTTTCCCCTCCCTTTCCCCTCTCCCCTGTTTTGTGCTCTATTCTTTCTTCCCTCTTCCCTCCCACTTTTCCCCAAAGACACTTCTGTTGGCCACGTTTTCAGCCCATTGGTTGAGTGAGAGTGGAAACCAGGTATCACCTTGAGAATTTGTGGGAGGGCGGGGAGGGAAGCAGAGGAACCCTACAGTGACATAATCTCCTTTTCTTGTCCCTCTTTTATCCTTTTTCTTGTTTCTGTATTTGGTAAGAAGGATTATTTAAAGGTGCAATATGTGACTTAGTGATTCATGATGCTCTAGGTTTTTAGTAATGTTTTACTCAGGTTGGCATTTTATGTGTGTCTGTGTCTATGTATGTGTGTGTGTGTGTGTGTTTAAAAGCGTGGCAATCTGTGAACACTTCAGTGTGAAAACAGTGTCTGATTAATCCCTCCTCCCTCAAAGTCCACTGGCTTTAGTCTATCTGCAGTGACACACATCCGTATCTACTGTATATATATATACTAAACTCTTAAAACAGTCATTCCTTTGAATTGAGGTGTACAAAGTTTGAATTTGTATCAAAGATGTAATTATTTTTAAAACCTCTTTTCACTATACTGCTGCTGTAATTACTTTGATTTTTTTTAAAATGTAGATTAATTTTTTTTTTTGCTTCAGGTGTTGTATCCACCAAGAATTTCAGAATTTACGTGGATTTATTTTATTGGTACCTAATCTGTAAACTTCTCAAGGCATTAACATGAAAGGATTTGTTTCTTTTTATTTTATATTGTGGCTCAGGTTATATTTTGCAGAAGTTTTGAGTTTATCCTCCTGTAGGCAATGAAGTATATAAGGTCTTAATGAAGGAATTGCCAAGTCCCTGGAATCCTGTGGCCATTTTCCACAGTAATAAGTCCTGCTGTAAACTTAGGACAACTCTGTCCAAGTGAAAACGGGAGCGGGGTCTTGTCCGAGTGCCCTGGTCACCATTGACCTGGGGGAGCCCGTCTCCTGACCCTGCCGTATTCCTCACTCTGCTGGCACTTTGAGAGCTGACTGGACATGTTAGTGGGTTATGAAGGGTGAACCACAACCGAAAGCCCTCGATTCAGTTTGGAGGTTTAGTGCTTGTACGTCTTTTGTTCCCCCTTCCCCTTTGAGGTACTGAAAGGATTAAAAGGCGAGGTGGTAAGGTGTCCTGTTTGGGGGGAACTTCCTTCCCACAGAGAAATTGCACTTTTTGCTGAATCCTTTGCTCTCTTTTGTGGCAAGAAGTTCATTTAGCATCAGGCCCCTAAAGAAATGGGTGATACAGGCCTGGATGGGCCCTGTGGACTGGGCTTCAGAGGGGCCTTCGGCTCTTGAGGTCTGCATCAGGGAGTCCACGCCGTCCTGAGCTGCTGAGTGATGCCAGGTTTGGGTGGATGGCTTCCAGATCTTCACCCTGGTCTGCCCCTCGATGCACGCAGATTTCGGAGAGTTCCTTGACTGCACTGAGAGGCTCCTGCCCAGGCAGAAATTCTGTGGGCCACACCCCTCTTCACTTCAGTTGTCAGGAAGCCACTGGGATGGGTGTGTAGGTGTCAAGTCCAACAAAGATGCTCTGCCCAGCCCTGCCTACATCCCTGCCATGGAGAAATCAGAGGAAAGGACTTGGCTCTAAAAATTCCTTGAAAAGGTTAAAGCAACAGTAATTATAAGCCTATTGTATAAAAACACACAAAAACACCCAGAAATCCTCCTCCCTTCTGCCTGATATGGGTTTGGGAAATGGGCAGTAGCCCCAGCAAGCCATTCTCAGGTGTCATTCCCAATCCTGGGAAGAAGGCTTGTGGTGGAGAGGTCTGGATTCCACATGGCAGGTCACACGAAGGTCACGATGCTTCTTTGTATCCTGAAGAGGGCTGGGTTTGGGGCCGGTGGGGGTGGTGAGGGTATTTATAGCACAGTGGTTGAAAAGGGAAGATAATTGTGTAAATATAAAGGACATATGGGCTGGAGGTTGGCCATAGAAAACAGAAGGTGCTTTTCAGCTCCTGCCCCAAAGCCTCCCAGGAGCAGCGAACTAAAATTTGAGGAGTCCAGTGGAATCGAGGAGATGGTGTGATCATCCCTGCTTTAGTATTTGCCAGTTGCACACAGAAAAACAGCCAGGGTGGGGTTAGTTATCAGTGAAAGACTGGTGGTCAGTTGGTTTGGTGGATTTGGGTCATTGGTACCTTCTCCCCAGAGCAAGGACGTTTGCCTCCAAAGGTAAACCTAGTGACACAGGGACCGGTGGAAAATGACATTCGGGGGTCTGTTCCTCATGGGCACGTGGTGACCTCTGGCTGGACTTTGGCACGTTTGACTGCACTGGATTTGGGCTTCATCGAGTCAGAGGCTCCTGGGGGATGGGGGCCAACTATGCGGCTGATCCATGTTTGCTTCTCATCTGAGATGAAAAATCCTGGTTTTCTTGTGCAGCGCTGGGTTGTGCTCATTGAGCTAAATGAGTCTTGGCGACCGATGTTGATTTGCCTCAAAAGTCCAAGTTCTGAGTTTTCAGACTGTGTAGCCGTCAAGTGTTCGACATACTGTAGCTTTTTTCCCTTGGGGGCACATATGAACAGGATGTGTTGATATGGACTCTAAAACTGTAATTTTCTTGTAACTATTTTGGAATGATGCATATTTCTAATGTTTGTTATACTTGTACAGAGTATTGCTGTTGGTTGCTTTTTTTTTTTTTAAGGAAAAAAATGGCCTGAAAAAAAATTTTTTAAAAAGACTCACAAATACCAAATATAAAAAATGTCAACACATTGTGCCTTTGTTTCTTTTTCCTCCCCTCGCCCCCTCCACTTTTGACTTTGTGTGCACACCAGTTCATTTACGAAGCAGTGTCCTGGCCGGTCTGTAAGTGAGGCATCCTTAAAGAAAACATGGTTCCCTTTTGGATTTTCTCCCTTGTTGTGTTTGTTTCCGGGCTGCCGCAACAAAGCGCCACAGACCAGGGAGCTCAAACAACAGAGCTCCTGTCACACTGGTCTGGAGGCCTGAAGTCCGAGATCCAGGTGCTGGCAGGTGGTTTCTTCTGAGGCCTCTCTCCTTGGCTTGCAGGTGGTTGTCATCTCCCTTTGTCCTTACATTGTCTTCCCTCTGTGTGGGTCCATGTCCTCACCTCCTCTTTTTATCAGGACACCAGTCATAAAGGGTTAAGGCCACCCCCCCCAATGAATTAATGTTTACTATACTCATCTCTTTTTTTAATGTCCTTTTTTAACAAATTTTACTAAATTTTTAAAATTATGTTATGCTAGTCACCATACAGTATAGCATTAGTTTTTGATGCAGTGTTCCACGATTCATTGTTTGTGTATAACACCCAGTGCTCCATGCAATACTTGCCCTCCTTAATACTCATTGCTCAGCTAACCCATCCCCCCACCCCCCTCCCCTCTGAAACCCTCAGTTTGTTTCCTGGAGTCCATAGTCTCTCATGGTTCGCCTCCCCCTCCCATTCCCCACCTCCCCTTCATTAAAGACCGTGCCTCCAAATATATTCTTAGGAGTTTAACATATGAACTATGGGAGTCATAACTCAGCCCAAAACACACATCCAGGGAGACTACGTGAAGAAGAGACTTGGAAGAAGTGAGTATGCCTCTAAGATGTGGCTGCGTGTGTGCTCAGAGTCAGACACGTGGGTCGACAGACGAACAGACACCCCACTTCTGCCACTTGGTGGTAGCATGCATGCTGTAGGCAAGTCCCCAGGAATTTTAGAGGATTTTTTTGCTTAATTTGGGGACTCCCAGAATTGCTGGGATACTGTAGCAATTTGGACAGTTTTTATTTTGAGTGTCTGCTAGGCACCAGCCACTAGACCTCAGTGGCTGAGGGTTTCACCGTGAACAAAAGGGGCAAAAACCTTTGCCCTCATGAAGCTTACGTTATGATGGGGGAAACAGACCAATAACATAAGTAAAATCTTTAGTGTGTTAGGTGGTAAAAACAGAAAGAAAACAGCATTCCACGCCCTGATGCAACAACTTGTAGCTTTCACATGATAATAAGCACATACACACCTGTGCCAAGGAGAAAGCTTTCTGCCACACGCTGGCCATGCAGGGGCCACACCCTGCCCATGCACTGCTCACGTGCTGGCCACGCCCTTTCCACATGCTGCTCACGTGCTGGCCACGCCCTGCCCATGAGGTGCTCACGTGCTGGTCACACCCTGCCCACATGCTGCTCACGTGCTGGCCACGCCCTGCCCACGTGCTGGCCACGCCCTGCCCATGTGCTACTCACGTGCTGGCCATGCCCTGCCCATGAGGTGCTCACGTGCTGGCCACACCCTGCCCACATGCTGCCCACGTGCTGGCCACGCCCTGCCCATGTGCTGCCCATGCGCTGCTCACGTGCTGGCCACAGGCTCGCCAGGCGCTCCTGCTTGTGGCGAGGCTAGAGACTGTTCAGAAAGCCTCCGTGCACACAGGCAGGCTGGCCAGGGGGAGAAACATGAATGAATGCAGCCTAGTCCTCCCAGGAGGACGAGGCGGGGCCTGTGTGCTGCCAACACACAGGGAACTGAGGAAATGCCAGAGGAGGTTGAAAGGCACAGGTAAGAGGGATTCCAGGAGCATTAAGGGTGGTGGTTTTTGAGCCCAGTGTTGAGGAATTTTCACAGGAGGAGATGGGGGTCGTCGGGGTGTGAAAGCACAGGTGTAACCTGGGGCAGGTGGGTCGGGGAGGTGGGAGCGCGGGAGGGGGAGCGCGCCTGGCGGCGGGGAGCACGCCCGGAGGGGAAGGGCTCCTGGACGCTGTGCGGTTGCCCGCAGCTGTGTCACTCCTGAGACACTGCCCCAGACGTACGTGTGTGTGTGTGTGTGTGTGTGTGTGTACATACAGACACAGACACCATACATAGGTAACCACATGCATGGGCGCCTGGGTGGCTCAGGTCATGGTCTGAGGGTCCTGGGATGGAGCCCACGTCTGGCTCCCTGGTCAGCGGAGAGTCTGCTTTTCCCTCCTCCTCTGCCTGCTGCTCCCCCAGCTTGTGCTCGCTCTCTCTGACAAATAAATAAAATCTTACCAAAAAAAAAAAAGTAAACCCCCCCCCCAGGCCCATAACTTACCTTCACCGTCTTCTCCGGATGGAAACTGCATGGTGGGCGCATGGCGTCCCAGGGGCTAAAGGGTCCCTCCAGACACCTGGGCGGTTAATGGGACTGAAGGCCTGTGAATGGGAGTCAGGGGGAGAATTTACCACACAGAACGCGGCACACACAGCCCTTGCAGTGGGAGACAGAGTCCCCCCACCGGACCCCCCCCCAGGTCCCATAAGGTTCTCAGCAGTTGTTGGTACTGAGGGGGTTCTTCCAGGACCTTGCCTTGCCCATGATGAGCTCAGTTTCTCCCTCACCCCCATCCTCCCCACCTCTCCCAACTATCTGGACGCGACTGCTACGCGCTGGCCTGCTTGTCAAGTGCAGCAAAACCAGTAACAGTTCCAGCAGGTTCCTGAGCTGTTTACTGTGAAATGCCATGTAAACGAAGGTCAGTTTTCCAGGCGTGGTACCCCTGGTGCGTCCAGGTCTGCTCGAGGCCACGGCTGTAATTACCTTTCTCGTTAGGCAAAAAACGCAGATCTGCAGCACATTACAGTTTACTTATTCTTGGTTGAGGCTAGAAAGCATTTTGCTTTAAGAAAAGATGCCTAAAGGATCGTGCAGGTCCCAGTTGGGAGGCCTGAGCTTCAGTTCTTCCCCTCCCCAAACAGACTGGAAATCACAGACCTGCTTTTGATAAGCTTCAGGTGGCAGAAGGCTGTAGTTTGCCTGGTGTGTCAGGAGTGGAGGGTCTGGGGTTTGCTGAGGACACAGCTCTGGTGCCTGAGAAGTTGTGGGTGTGGGCTGATGTCTTGTCGAACCTGAGGAAGTTTAAAGACTCAGGCCCCTACGGGGGCATCTTCCCAAGGGTGTCTTGGCCATCACATGTCCAACAGGGAAGTTTCTGGGCCTACCCAATGATTCAGACTCTGCCACTCAGCAAAGAGGGGGCTTGAAGGTAAGTTCGGTAAGAAAAGAGATGACATTTCAGCTTTTTGCACACCTGAGTGTGGTTATAATTTTGCTGCTGTGACAGCACAGGGCCTGGGATATATGAAATATCCAATAATTCGTTTATTAAATTAAATTTGTATTGGTCATCTACTGTGGGTTGGCAGTGGGCCCCGGGTATATGCATCTGTGAACAAAACAGGCATGATCATTGCCCTTGTGGAGTTTTAGGGCCTCCCGGAGAGACAGAAATTTAAAAGGAATTAAACCTACCTGCTGATACATTGTAGCTTGAATGAGAAAGGATCTGAGGGAATGGCAGGGTGTGCCAAGGCCCTGAGGCAGGAATGCGTTTGGCACTTTGAAGAGGGGTCCCGGAGACTGTGGTCTCTGGAGCACAGCTGACAGGGGAGCTAAGAGCACAATATGAAGCCAGAGGGGTAGGCAGGCAAGTGTGTCAGGCTTCGTTCAGGACGGTGGTGGGCCAGTACGCTCCCCTCCCTTGTCTTTGACTCAGGATGAGGCCAGATGATTTGCTTTGGCTCGTGGATATGGGCAGAAGTGACAGTACTGGTGCCAAACCTAGATCGTAAGACACTTCACTTGATTTTGTTCACTCTCGTGTACTTGAACCATTGCTATGAAAACATCGTCCCCTGGGCAGCTGCTGCCCTGTAAGCCTGAGCCCCACAATGAATACGTGGGGAACAGACAGAGCTGCCCCAGCCAAGCCCAGCTGAGCTCCACCTGGGAGCAGAGACACTGGGTCCGGCCCTGCCTATGTTCACTGCTCCCTAGTTGACCTACGCATCCATGAGAATGACTTACTCCATTTTCTATGACTTTGGGATCATTTACTATTTGGCATTTAAAAAAAGATTTTATGTATTCATTTGAGAGAAAGAGGAAAAGAGAGAGTGGGTGGGGGGAGGAACAGAGGGAGAAGGACAAGCAGACTACATGCTGAGCTTGGAGCCCCATGGGGGGCTCGATCCCAGGACCCTGAGTTCACAACCTGAGCCGAAATCAAGAGTCGGACACTTAACCAACGGAACCACCCAGGTGCCCCTATTATATAGCATTTTTGTGGCAATAACAAAAACAGCCTTGCAGCTAGTAATTGGTGAAGCTGGGATTTGAGTCAACTTCAAGCCTTGGTTCTTAGTCATCTCTTTCAAGAGTAGATGATTTCGTTTAAAAGTCATTTTTTTTAAGTTTTAATTTTAATTCCAGTTAGTTAACATACAGTGTTATGTTAGTTTCAGTTGTACAATACAGTGATTCATACATCACTGTGGGCTCATCACAAGTGCACTCCTTAATACCCATCACCTTAAAAATAGTCCATGTCTTAACCAGGAAATTATAAATAGAATCCGGAGGTATCTATCACACCAGAGAAAACAGTCAGGATTTGCCTACAGCTCTATGCTAGAGGCCTTCACTAAAGATTATTATGTAGTTAGCCCTCTGAGGTTTTCTGCTCAGAGATAACACTGGGTGGGGGAATGCATACATAGTCATCATGCCTTGGTTCAGGCCAAAGTTGTCCCAAAACGTTTCTGCTTACCCTGTTGGTTTGGGTGAGGCAGGAGGAGGCAAGAAACCTTCATATTCTGCAGTTTACTTTTGAAAAAACCAGGCTAAAATGTAAAAATGGTCTCACATTTAAGTGTTTTCTGCTTCTAGCACATAGTTTGATAAAGATTACTCAGGTATAGCCAAGAAATGGAGGTATCCTTGGAAATAAACATCAGATAATCACCTGTGCTCTCTAACATGTAAAGTTTGAAAAAAGCAATTTATAGAACTGTAAGTAGGGAATAATCCCACTTAAAAAGCAGATAAATGCATAGAAGAAAGAACTCCAGAATATGTAATGGTGGGATTATGAGTAGCTTTTACTTTTATTTTTACTTGCCTAAATTTTGTAATTTATCCAAATGACTACTCAACTAATTCAAACCTAAAATTCTTTTCTCCTTGATGAAAAAAATAAGCTATAACATATTTTAACATATATTTGTCAAGTTTTACAAAGTTCTCTAAAATGAGTGTGAGCCCAAGGCTGCTTTTGGAGTACCTCCAGCTGCTAGCAGTTTGTTAAAAGAGAAAGTTACGTTTTCAGAAGTTAGGTTCTGAGCTGTAAAGCTGGAGGAAGTTAGGAAGCTTCGTGCTCCTGGCTGAATGTTGGTCTGCCAGCGGGGAGGGCTAGTTGGCATCTAAGGAGTAGATGGAAGAGGCAGGCTTAGTCCCTGCTCTCAAAAGTTCTCATAGCCCCTCCGTCCCTTCTGGGGTTTCACAGCTCCCTTTGGGACTGGACTTGAAGATCTCTGGGGCTTCTGAGGAAAAACATGAGACTCTAGACTTTATGAGTTACATCCTATCCAAGTCACTTTCCTGAAGGCAAGGTAAAATCCTTGAATCCAAAAGTTGAGAATCATTGACAGGGGTAGCCATTTTGAATGTGGCCACTAGAGGGTGCCAGAGGACTGGGCCGAGGAAGAACCTTCGCTTGAACTGTTGGGAAGGCAATGGAGAATAGGATTGGAGAAGGAGCTACAAGACAGAGATGGGATACCTAAAAATCAACAACAGGGTTGCAGAAGTGCCCTTGCCAGCACTTTTTCTTTATAGTTTGGTAAAGTTCTTGGTAAAAAAAATTTAGGAAATTTGGGGATACCTGGGTGGCTCAGTCAATTAAGCATCTGCCTTTGGCTCGGGTCATGATCCCAAGGTTCTGGAATCAGTCCTGCATTGAGCTCCTTACTCAGTGAGGAGTCTGTGTCTCCCTCTGCCTGCTGCTTCCCCCGCTTGTGCTCTTTCTCTCTGACAAATAAATAAATACAATCTTTATTTAAAAAAAAACTTAGGAAATTTAGGTAAAAAAAAGAGGAGAAAAAAATCCTGTGTGGTCTCCAACCAAGATGACCCCCAATGATCATTGCTCTCTGGCACGGACACTGCTGCGGGCCCCTCTGCATTGTGCCAGGGTTTGTCGGTGTGACCAGTGGAATGCAGCAGAAGTGATGGTTTGCTGCTTCTCCGATTAGGTCAAGAACGTCTCTGCTGCTTCTCTTTTCCTCTCTCGAGCACCCCTATGACAGGCTCAGGCGGCGAGGAGCTGAACCTCTTGTAACAGCCAGGTGGTCTGGAAGCAGAGTGTCCAGCTCCAGTCATGCCTTCAGATGATTGCAGCCCCCGGCTTACAGCCTGACCGTAGCCTCCTGGGAGCCTGAGTCAGACCGTCCAGCTAAGCCCTCCTGGGTTCCCGACCCTCAGAAACTGCTTTAAGCTTTGGAGTCAGATGAACATGATTCGTGTCCTAGCTGATCACCTACTAGCCGTGATCCTGCAGACAAGCCACTTCCCTTCTTTGAACCTCTAGTTCTTTGTGAGAATAATAGCAATTACTCATCATGCTGTGTAGTATGATAGCATTTACTCATAGCTTTAAATGAGATACTATGTGCAAAACTCAAGATTTACTGCTAGCTGCTTCTCTACATAGATAGAGGCAGGAAGTTTCCTTGGAGTAGATGTCTTTGTTCTGACAAGTTAATTGAGTGCCCTGCTTAGTAATGCAGATATAGTAAGTGTGGGGACTTACTATGATGATGTTTTCCCAGAGGCGGAGTAAAAAGTGCCCCCCCTTGGTACGCACAATTTTCATACAGAGCAAGGGGCTTTCTGGGAAGCAAGGGCCAAAACCCCCAACTTTTGGTCTGTAAGATTTTTTTTTTAAGATTTTTTATTTATTTTTTTGACAGAGATCACAAGTAGGCAGACAGGCAGGCAGAGAGAGAGGAGGAAGCAGGCTCCCCACTGATCAGGGAGCCTGATGCGGGGCTCGATCCCAGGACGCTGAGATCATGACCTGAGCCGAAGGCAGAGGCTTTAACCCACTGAGCCACCCAGGAGCCCCTGTAAGATTTTCAATTAAGGAAACCTATTTTGGTGGTTCGTGGTAACATTGACCATGATCCATCAGCATAAATAAATGCTGATGGGAAAGAAATGGCTTCTGTGCTCCTGCATTGGCATGGCAACCCAAGCCAAGCTACTTCTTAACATCTTGTTTTGTGGATCTAACAGAGGTACTGGGGGGTGTTGAGTCCTGGTTTGGGTGCACAGTATGGTTACAGGAGGAGTCTGGGAGTGCAGGCTCTGACTCATCAACGTTCTCACAGCCTCCAGTCATGCTTTTAATTACTTACCTACAGCTCCTGGGGATCTCAAAGAGGTAAAAGAATACTCAGCTCAGAAAACCCCCTGAGGGCTGACATTAATTTGCTTCTTTGCAAACTTTTCCTCACTCTTTGCCTTGGCTCCTTAGAGTATAATTAGTTGCCAAAGGCATCATGAAATCAAGTTGGGCATGGGGCATGGAAAGTGGGGACTGATCATTGATTGCACAGAAGGGAGAACTAATTGGCTCTTTTCTTCCCTTGATGATGATTGTAGCAGCAGAGAACTTTGCCAAATGGAGAGAGGCTGATATCTGTGTTGTAGAGAGTTAATGGAAACAGCTGAGAATACATGGACTCGAACAGATTATTATTATCATTTTTACATCTATACTATCATGTGTGCACACTATTTTTTAACCTGCCTTTTTTTTACTTGATGTATTTTGAAGCTCTTTCAATATCATAGACAGGCTGCTGTAACAAATACCATACTGAGTGGCTGAAACAACATGAGTTTAGTTTTCATAGTTCCAGAGGCCAGAAGTACAAAATCAAGGTGCAGGTGGACCTGGTTCCTTGGCGAGGGCTCTGCTCCTGCCTTGCAGAGCTGCCTTCTGTTGTGTCCTCATGTGGTGCCGAGGGTATGTGTGGGGGACACAGTGTTCTCTCTCTCTTCCTCTTCTTAGAAGGCTGCTAATCCCATCAAGAGGACCCTACGTTCATGACCTCATCTAACCCTAATTACCTTCCAAAGGCCCCATCTCCAAACACCATCACATCACAATGAAGATTAGGGCTTCACCCATATGAATTTCTGGGGGACAATTCAGTTCATAACACCCTTTTTAAAAAATTTCTTTAAATTTTTTTAAATTTCAAATTTATTGAGGTATAATTGACAAATAAAATGGTAAGATATTTAAACTGCATTATGGTGATTTGATACACATAATCATATTCGTTGTGAAAGGATTCCCCTGTGTAATTACTGATACATCCTCCACCTTGCAACCTCACATAGTTGGGGGTGGTGTGTGAGGATATTTAAGTTTTACTGTCTTAGCAAATTTTGATTATACAATACAGTGGTGTCAACTATAGTCACCACGTTTTCCATCAGATCCTCTGACCTTATTCATCTTGTAGCTGAAAGTTTGTTCCTGTTTCTCAGCCTGTCCCTAATTCCCCCATGGCAGCTCTTGGCAACTATTTTTCTACTCTGTTTCCATGAGTTTGACTTAACTTACTTTTTCTTATAAGTGATACCACGCAGTATTTATGTGACTTATTTGGCATAATGCCTCAAGGTCTACCTGTGTTGTTGCAAATGGCAGGATTCCCTTCCTTCTTATGACTGAACAATATTTCATTGTATATTTATATACCATATCTTCCTTATCCATTCAACCATTGATGGATACTTAGGTTATTTATTTGTTGGGAAGTTTTTGATTACTGATTCAATCTCCTTACTAGTAATTAGTTTGTTCAGATTTTCTATTCATGATTCAGTCTTGGAAGGTTGTATGTTTCTAGGAATTGATCCATTACTTTTAGATTGTCCAATTTGTTGGCATGTAATTGTTCATAGTAGTCATAGTAGTCGCTGATAATCTTTTGTATTTGTGTGGTATCATTTGTTATTTCTAATTTTTTTATTTGAGTCCTGTCTTTTTTTTCTTCATAAGTCTTGCTAACAGTTTGCCTATTCATTTTGTCAGAAAACTACTTAGTTTCATTGATCTTTCCTATTGTTTTTTTGTTTTTGTTTTTGTTTTTAAGATTTATTTATTTATTTATTTGACACACAGAGAGAGAGAGAGAGAGAGAGAGATCACAAGTAGGCAGAGAGAGGAGGAAGCAGGCTCCCCGCTGAGCAGAGAGCCCGATGCGGGCCTCGATCCCAGGACGCTGAGATCATGACCTGAGCCGAAGACAGAGGCTTTAACCTACTGAGCCACCCAGGTGCCCTTTTCTATTGCTTTTTAAAGTATCTATTTCACTTGTTTCTGCTCTGATATTTGTTACCTCCTTCTTTCTACTAATTTTGGGTGTTGTTTGTTCTTCTTTTTCTAGTTTTCTGAGGTTTAAAGTTAGGTTGTTTATTTGAGATAATTCTATTTTCTTGAGGTAGGGATTTATCGCTATGAACTCTCTTAAAAGTGCGTTTGTTACATCACATACATTTTGGTATGTTGTGTTTCTGTTTCTGTTTTGTAGTCTCAAAGATACTTTTTTAAGTTTCTCTTGTAATTTCTTCTTTGACCCATTGGTTATTCGGCGCCATATTGTTTAATCTCCATATATTTGTTAATTTTCCAGTTCCCTTCTTGTAATTGATTCCTAGCTTCATACCATTGTGGTCAAAAAAGACGCTTGATATGATTTCAGTCTTCTCAAATTTATTAAGGCTTGTTTTGTGGTCTCACAAATGATCTGTCTTAGGGAACATTCTGTGTGCCCATGAGAAGAATGTGTACTCTTTTTCTGTTGGATGGAATGTGCTGCAAATGTGTTATGTCCTGATGGTCTAACCTGTAGTTTAACTCCAGTGTTTTCTAATTGATTTTATGTCTGGATGATCTATCCATTGATGAAAGTGGGGGTACTGAAGTCCCCTACTATTATTGCTGTCTACTTCTCCCTTCAGGTCTTTTAATAGATGCTTTATATATTTAGATCCTTCTATATTGGGTGCATAAATATTTACAAATGTTGTATCTTCTCATTGGATTGACTTCTTTATCATTATATAATGACAATTTTTGTTTTTTATTATAGTCTTTGGCTTGAAGTCTATTTTATTTATGTAAGTATAGCTATCCCTGCTTTCTTTTGATTTCTATTTGCATGGAATATTTTTTTCCATCCCTTCACTTTAGGTCTGTGTGTGTCATTAAAGCTGAAGGGAGAATTTCGTAAGCAGCTTTTAAAGTTGGGTCTTGTTTTTTAATCCATTCAGCCACTCTATGTCTTTGATTGGATAACTTAGTCCATTTATATTTATTACAGTAATTATTGATAGGTATGGACTAACTATTGCCATTTTTAAAATTGTTTCCTGGCTCTTTGTAATTCTTTTGTTCCTTCTTGTTTTGCTCCTTTTCTGTGATGATTTTCTGTAATGGTGTGCTTAGATTCCTTTCTCTTTATCTTTTGTGTATTCATTACAGGTTTTTGCTTTGTGGTTACCATAAAATTTACATAAAACATCTTGTATTTATAATAGTCTATTTTTAGCTCATAACAAGTTAAGTTCAAATATATATTAAAACTCTACATTTTTACTCCCCACCCATTTTTTTGTGTGTCATAATTTATGTCTTTTTACCTTGTGGATCCATTAACAAATTATAGTAGTTATAGTTATTTTTAGTACTTTTGTCTTTCAACCTTCATACTAGAGTTATAAGAGATTTACCTACCACCATTACAACACTGGGATATTCTGAATTAACTGTATTTTACCTTTGCTGGTGAGATTTACACCTTCACATGCTTTCATGTTACTAATTAGTGTCCTTTCAGTTTAGCTTAAAGAACTACCTTTAACATTTCTTGTAAGGCTGGTCTAGTGGTGATGATTCCATCAGTTTTAACTTGTCCAGAAAACACTTTATCTCTCCTTCAATTCTGAAAGACAGCTTTGCCAGTCAAATATTCTTGGTTGGCAGTTTTTTTTTCTTTCAGCACTTTGAATATATCATGCACTCCCTTCTGAACTGCACAGTTTCTGTGAAAAATATGGTGATCCCCTAATGAGGGTTCCTTAATATGTAACATGGTGTTTTTCTCTTGTTGCTTTAAAGATTCTTTAACTTTTGACAACTTAATTATAAAGTGTCTCAGTGTGGGTCTCTTTGGATTCATCTTATTTGGAACTGTCTGAATTTCCTGGATCTGGTTGTCTATTTCCTCCCCCAGGTTAGGGAAGTTTTCTTTATTTCTTTGAATAAGCATTCTGCCCCTTTCTTTCTCTCTTCTCCTTCTGGGACCCCTGTAATGACAATATTGGTCTCTTTGATGATATCCTATAAGTCCCTTATGCTCTCTGCTCTCTTTTTCATTCTTTTTTCTTTTTACTCCTGTTTGAATAAATTCCACTGCCCTATCTTTGAGTTCACTGATTCTTTCTTTAACTCGATGTGGTCTGGCATTAACCTCTATTGAATTTTTCAGTTCAGTTTCTGCATTCTTTAGCTCTGTGATTTCCCTTTGGTATTTTCTTATATTTTCTTTTTTGTTGAAATTCTCACTTTGTTCATGCATTGTTCTCCTAACCTTGGTGAGTGTATTTATGAACAGTATTTTAAACTCTTTATCAGATAAATCACTTAACTCCATTTCATTAAGGACAGTTTCTGGAGTTTGATCTTGTTCTTTTGATTGGAACATTTCCTCTGTTTCTCTATTTTTCTCCACTCTCTGTTGGTCTGAGTGGATTAGATAAAACAGCCACCTTTCCTAGGCTTTTAAAAAATTATTTATTTATATTGTTTTATATATATTTGTTTTTATTGCTATGCTCATNGGTCTGAGTGGATTAGATAAAACAGCCACCTTTCCTAGGCTTTTAAAAAATTATTTATTTATTTATATTGTTTTATATATATTTGTTTTTATTGCTATGTTCAATTAGCCAACATGTAGTACATCATTAGTTTTTGATGTAGTCACCTCTCCTAGTCTTGATGAAATGGTGTATTGTAGGGAATGAACCTAATCATTCAGTCTGGCCTGAGCTTTGGTTGTTTCTCAAACCTATGTGCAAGATGCTTTCTTTGTCTTTAGTAGCCTTCAGTAGATGAGGGTGTGTCAAGACCTGTAAGTCTCAAAATGGAAGTTTTCATCAGCTCCAGGAAAGAGATTGAAAGCTAAATTCTCAGGCAGCAAGTTTAAAGGAAGGAAATAAGCCTCTTTCAGGGAAAGACTGGGAAGTGGGCATTTCTTGGGGGGCTAGCTAGTTAAGAAGTGTTTCTTCATTTGATGTAGTCCTATGTGACCAGTGAATTCAAGCTCCACTGCCCACCAGAGTTAGGTGGTTGTGGGGGGCTTACTCTGGGGAGCAGCCTCAATACCTGGTACCCCACATGGGTGTATAAGCTCCTGCCAGGGAGACACTGATAACCTGGAATGGGCCTGAAGGAGGGGGAGATGGTGTCTGCTGGACTTCTTGGTCTCTGGGGAGCATTGAACTCAGCTCCAGATGTATGCTAAGTCAGAAGCTGACCCTTAGGCATCAGCTTTTAAAGTGTGCAGATAAACCTCTTTCAGGGGAAGACTTAGAGATAGGCATTTCTGTCTGGCCGAGCTTTGGGAGAATAGTCACATTGTGTTCTCGTGAGCCCGTTAAGAACTGTTTCTTTGCTATAATTTTGGGGTCTCATGGGTGCAAGTCTTGTCAGCTTTGAGCTCCTTACCATTGACAAAATGCTTTCACCCTTATTTCCATCTCATGTAATTTTCTATATAACCCTGGGAAGTGGTGGGAAATGTAGCTTTATCTCCATTTTAAAATAAAACATAGCAAGGTCAATGTCAACATTTGTTTTTGGTATCATTCCTTTATGTTTTAATATCATTCTAATATTTTGATAATATTTCTTTATGTTCTCTTATTAGAATACATATGCCTGACATTCCACATCAGTTAGAGCTATTCCTCAGAGGCAACAGTACTATACATTATGAAATGAACTGTGTTTGGATGTCAGATTTCTCTGTACAAATATTTAATCCATTTAGGGTGATGAGAATATTTCTTTGCCTAATGTCAAACTACTAGTAACTGGTAGAATAGGTCTTTAGACATTCAAACTAGGTCTTTAGATTTCAAATCCATGACTATGCCATATTATAATGTTTCTCATGGGATAAAGTTTAAGGGGTGATGGTTGACTTGTTCCCAGCAACCCATGTGGGAACCGGTACAACCGAGGGTACACCAATCCCACTGAATTTCACACCAGAGTCTCTCTTATTTCTGTCCAACAACCTCTCCATCCACAGTCTCTTCATGGCATTTTTCACTTCCATGTTTCTCAGGGTGTAGATCAGAGGGTTTAACATGGGTGTGATGATGGTATAGAACACAGCCACCATTTTGTCCTCAGTAAAAGTGGTGGAAGGCCTTAGGTAGATGAAGAGGCAGGGGACAAAAAACAAGATCACCACTATAACGTGGGAAGCACATGTGGACAGGGCCTTGCGCCTCCCCTCTGATGAACGGGTCTTAAAGGAAAGCAAGATGACAATGTAAGAGCCCATAAGAATGACAAAGCTGCTCAGGGAAATCATGCCACTGTTGGCTATCACAATGAGCCCCACCACATATGTGTCTGTGCAAGCTAGCTTCAGTAATGGGTGGACATCACAGAAATAGTGGTCAATCAGGTTGGGGCCACAGAAAGGCAGTTGTACAGTGAGGATGGTCTGGAGAAAGGAATGCACAAAGCCTCCTAACCAGCAGGTTGCCACCAGTATGGAGCAGACCTTCTGGTCCATGATGGTCATATAGCGTAGAGGCTTACAGATAGCCACATACCTGTCATAGGCCATCACTGTGAGAATGAAGATCTCTGTGCAGCCAAAAAGATGGGAGAAAAAGAGCTGCATCATACAGCCAACAAAAGAGATGCTCTTGACTTTGGCTTGGGAATCAATGATCAGTTTGGGGGCTGTAACAGAGGAATAGCAGATGTCCACAAAGGATAGGAAGCTAAGGAAGAAGTACATTGGAGAGTTGAGATTTGGACTCCTTTGAATGGTCATTATAATGAGAAAATTTCCAGTCATGAGCATCGTATAAAAGAATAAGAACAAAAAGAAGCATAGTTGCTGCACTTTCTCATTTTGGGAAAGACCCATGAAGATAAATTCGGTAACGTTATTTTCCATGGAATGTGGAAAGTTCACAAGAGAGAAATATAGTGCAACTTTACCTATAGGAAAAAAAGAGAAGGATAATTAGATTTGGGCACATGGTATCACAATATTGTTATTTTTAAAAAAAATTATTCTCTAAATTTCCCACTTTAAGATACTGGTTTGAGTAAAGTCTGTTTCTCAAAATTAGCAGAGATGGGGGAGCAGGTGGGAGGAGAGAGAGAGACAGAAAAGAGAAAGAGAAAGTCTGACAGGCTTTAAACAGATTTCAAATGCAGTCTAGGTTGTCCTCTTAAGTGTCAGTTTCCTGAATCATTCTTCCTCCAGAATTTAAATTAAATCTCTTTGTTAAATCAAGGATCCAAATGGTAACCTCCAGTCTCTTTACTTGAGGATACTTTTCATCCATTTCCAGTTGGTATATGGAATCTACAAAAGTAAGCACACACACACATACACATTTGCGATCATAAGTATGTAACTCTTAAGATGTGCACTTTGAATCAAACCTAGGATGTGATTATCTTTTTATGAGACCCCAAGGCCTCCCAAATTCCTGACAAACTAACTGGCTTTGTCATATTTTAGATTATCCCAGGACTTCACTCTTTGTCCCTTCTTATATGTCTAAAAGTTGGGAGACATGTATAGAGTCTTCATGAAAAGGGACTACCATCTACAAGATGCTCAAGACTTCAGATCCCAGTTGACATTAGTTGTTATAAAATATCGGAAGAAAAGAACTCTTGAGTGGGTTTAGATCTTTTAGATCTTAACAATGACCAACTGTGAGTTCTGGGACAAGTTACTCACATTGATAGAGACCCAGTTTCTCTGGCCATTGGTGTAGCTGCTACATGAATACCAGGGTCTCTTCTGCTTTGGCCTATGTCATGGACTTTGGGATGATCGTTTTACTACAATGTATCATTGTCATTGAATTTAGTTTCTTTGTTTCATTATCCATGTATTCCTTTGAGCCAAAAGATGTGTGAAAGTGGGGAACAATGTGTATTTTTATCTTTGTATTGCCTGAATACAAATACCACTTTCATAAGTTTGACAATTCATTTATACTTCATTTTCTTCATCCTTCAAATGGAAACACTATTGACTACTTCAGAGAATTATTTTACTGTTTTTTTTAAAGATTTTATTTATTAGAGAGAGAGAGAGAGAGAGAGAGACTGAGAGCATGAGAGAGGAGAAGGTTAGAGGAGAAGCAGACTCCCCATGGAGCTGGGAGCCCAATGTGGGACTGATCCCATGACTCTTGGATCATGACCTGAGCCAAAGGCAGTCGCTTAACCAACTGAGCCACCAGGCATCCCCAGAGAATTATTTTAAATACCAAACCTACAGCCTCCATGAGCTGGTGACCGGCAAGTCATATAGCAGTGTAGCACAAAATCTGAACTTTTAGAAGTCTGCTCGGGTGAGAGACATCACTCATGTGGCTAAGTAGGGGCAGAACCCTACCTTGGATAGGGTGGAATCAGGATCCTTGGGGTCACAGGAAGATCTGAGTGCAGCAGAACTCCCAGGCATCAGAGCAGGGAGGCTGGCTGCAAACAGTGAGCCTAACAGTGGGCTCTCAGCTCAGGGTTGCCATAAACCATGAACCATGGCACAGTCATGAGACTGCTCTCCAAGCAAGGGCCTAGCAAACAGCAGAACCAACAAGACCCCTTCTCCCTTGGGAGGAGTGGTGCATGAGTCTGCATTGCAGGAGTCTGCAGTTAGAGACTCAAAATGGGGTCATGTGCCTGAGACAGAAATACTTGATCACAGGCTGGGTGAGCATGGAGTGTGTCTGGAGACCAGGGAGATAGGAGTGATCGACTGCTTTTCTCTGAGGGTGCACTGAGGAGTGTGGCCCTGAGCTTTCAGCTCTGGGCCAGAGATTGGGAGGCTGCAATTTTCATTCTCATCCTCTAAACCTGTGTGGGAAGCCTTCAGGGAACAAAAGCCATATAGAGCAAACCAGAGCAGATTACTTAGCCTGGCCCCCTGGCAAGGGTGGTACAATTCCACCTTGGGCAAAGACACAAGAGAATCAATGCAACAGCTGCCTCCCCAAAGATCAGCAAGAACATCCAGCCAACACCAAGTTTACTGATCAATGAGAACTGCAAAACTCTAGTGTTAGGGGAATATAGCACATAGTATTCATGGCTTGTCTCCATGATTCTTTAGTCTTTCAACTTAAATTAAAAAAAAATTCTTTCCTTTTTCAACGAATTCCTTATTTTATCAACTCTTTTTAAAAATCTTTTTAAATTTTCATTTTACAGTTACATTCTATCCCTTCATTGTATTTAATATTATTTTTGTGTATATCTATCATTTATCTATCTATATAAAGAGGCTCTTTCTGCTAGGATAAATGAGACAGAAGAGAGAATTAGTGATGTAGAAGACAAAATGATGGAGAATAAAGAGGCTGGGAAGAAGAGAGATAAATGACTACTGGATCACAAGGGGAGAATGCAAGAGATAAGTGACACCAGAAAGTGAAATAATATTAGAATATTTGGAATCCCAGAAGAACAGGAAAGAGAGAGAGGGGCAGAAGGTATATTGGAGCAAATTAGAGCAGAGAACTTCCCTAATCTGGGGAAGGAAATAGGCATCCAAGTCCAGAGGCACAGAGAACCCCCCTCAAAATCAATAAAAATAGGTCAACACTCCGACCTCTAATAGTGAAATTTAAAAATCTCAGAGACAAAGAGAAAATCCTGAAAGCAGTTTAGGACAAGAGGTCTGTAACATGCAAGGGTAGGAATATTAAATTGGCAGCAGACCTATCCACAGGGACTTGGAAGGCCAGAAAGGACTGGCATGGTATATCTGGTGTGCTAAATGTGAAAACTATTCATCTAAGAATATTTTACCCCTCTAGGATGTCATTCAAAATAGAAGAAGTGATAAAAAGCTTCAAGGCAAACAGAAACTAAAATAATTTGTGATCACCAAACCAGCCCTACAAGAAATATTAAAAGGGATCTTTTAAGTAAAGAGAGAGCCCAAAAATAATATAGACAAAAGGAACAAAGACAATATATAGTAACGGTCACTTAAATACTTTACAGGTAATACAGTGGCACTAAATTTATATCTTTCAATAGTTACTGAGGGGACACCTGAGTGGCTAGGTCAGTTTAGTGTCTGCATTTGGCTCAGGTCATGACTCAAGGCTCCTGGGATTGAGTCCTGCCTGCATTGGGTTCCTTGCTCAGCAGGGAGCCTCTTTCTCCCTCTGCCTGCTGCTCCCCCTGCTTATACTCTCTCTCTCTCTCTGGCAAATAAATGAATAAAATCTTAAAAAAATTAGTTACTATGAATGTAAATGGGCTAAATGCCCAAATCAAAAGACACAAGGTATCAGATTGGATAAAAAAAGCAAGACCTGCTGGAGACTCATTTTAAACCCAAAGACACCTCCAGATTAGAAGTGAGGGGGTGGAAAACCATTTATCACGCTAATGAACATCAAAAGAAAGCTGGCAAGAAAGAATATCCAATGGAAAAAAGACAGTCTCTTCAACAAATGGTGTTGGGAAAATTGGACAGCCACATGCAGAAGAATGAAACTGGACTATTCTCTTACACCATACACAAAAATAAACTCAAAATGGATGAAAGACCTCAATATGAGACTGGAATCCATCAAAATCCTAGAGGAGAACACAGGAAGCAATCTGTTCAACCTTGACTGCAGCAACTTCTTGCTAGACGTGTCTCCAATGGCAAGGGAAACAAAGGCAAAAATGAACTATTGGGACTTCATCAAGATAAAAAGCTTTTGTGCAGCAAAGGAAACAGTCAACAAAACTAAAAGGCAACTTACGGAATGGGAGAAGATACTTGCAACTGACATATCTGATAAAGGGCTTGTATCCAAGATCTATAAAGAACTCATCAGATTCAACACCCAAAAAACAAATAATCCAGTCAAGAAATGGGCAGAAGACAAGAACAGACATTCCTCCAAAGAAGACATCCAAATGGCCAACAGACACATGAAAAAAATGCTCCGCATCACTTGGTATCAGGGAAATACAAATCAAAACCACAGTGAGATACTACCTCACAGCAGTCAGAATGGCTAAAATTAACAGGTCAGGGAATGACAGATGTTGGCAAGGATGTGGAAAAGGGGAACCCTCTTACACTGTTGGTGGGAACGCGAGCTGGTACAGCCACTCTGGAAAACAGTCTGGAAAACAACTCAAGAAGTTGAAAATAGACCTACCCTATGACCCAGCAATTGCACTACTGGGTATTTACACCAAAGATAGACAGATGAATGGATAAAGATGATGTGTCGGGTGTGTGTATGTGTGTGTGTGTGTGTGTGTGTGTATTATGGAATATTACTCAACCATCAAAAAATGAAATCTTGCCATTTGCAACAATGTGATGGAACTAGAGGGTGTTATGTTAAGTGATGTAAGTCAATCAGAGAAAGATAATTATCATATGATCTCACTGATATGTGGAATTTAAGAAACAAAACAGAAGATCATAAGGGAAGAGAGGAAAAAATAAAACAAGATGAAATCAGAGAGGGAGAGAGACCATAAGAGACTCTTAATCATAAGACACAAACTGAGGGTTGCTGGAGAGTAGGGGGGTGGAAGTAGGGGGTAACTGGGTGATGGACATTAAAGAGGGCGTGTGATATAATGAGCACTGGGTATTATATAAGACTGATGAATCAAAGACCTGTATCTCTGAAACCAATAGTACATTATATGTTAATTAAAAAATAAGGTGGGAAAACTGTAAAAAAAAAATAACACCAAGTACTCAGTGTTATATGCAACTAATGAATCATTGAACACTACATCAAAACCTAATGATATACTATATGCTGGCTAACTAAATGTAATAAATAAATAAATAAATAAATACAAAATCTAGCCCTGCATATAGTAAGCACCCACTGAATTATGCCCTTTCATTTTCCAACTAAGTTACCAGTACTTAACACATTTTTATTGAAAAATTTCAAACATATATAAAATGGAGATAATAGTATAAGCTCTCATATATTGATCACTCAGATTAAAAAATGATCCATGTTTTACTACCTTTGCATCATCCATCCCTATTTTTCATTTTTTTTGCCAGAATATTTAATGCAATTCCCAGTCCTCATGGCATTTCATTATCTGTATCTCTGAGGAATTTTATTATGTGAACAAAAGGCATGATCACATCTAACAAAATTACCAGGAGTTGCCTGATATCAACCCATTCCTGGCTTGCTGGTGCCATGTTTTGCTCCTGTCTCTCCTTACAGTGCTTAGTAGAGTACTTACAATGTCTGCTCCACGTGCTAGGGTAGTTCACTGTGGCTCCTGTGTACTTGAAATGTGTATAGTGACACTAAGAAACTAAAGTTTAAATTTTATTTACATTTCATTTTACTGAAATAAAAAAACCTAAAGCAGTGTAAAATATTTTGATATAATAAAGTTTTGGATATATTGGGCTAAATAAAATATTATTGAATATTATTAAAATGAATTCCACCTATTTGTTTTGTTTTTATTTGGCTACCCAAACATTTAAAATGGCAATGTGGCTTTACAATGTTTGTATCACACAGAGCTTTACTGGAGATTAGGCTCTTGTCTAAGTGCTTAATCATACTGTTCCTTGTAATTATATAGAGTATGTAGAATTATTCCCACTTTTCACATAAGGAATAAATCCCAGAAAGGTAAACTAGCTTTATCTATAGTCATGTAGCTAGTCATTGATGAAACGTAGGTTCAACTTTGATACATTCTCTTAGCCTATGATAGTTTATATCATAAATGTACAATTTCCATTGGCATTTATTTAAAAAATGTTGAAAATAACTTTGGGATTTTCTTTATTATTTTAACATTTCTGGGATATGGATGGCTGCTTTAATTAACTCCAAACAGAAGTTAATTCATCAAGAGAGACACCAATACTCTGATAAGTTAGTAGAGTCCTGATGTCTGTGTTCTTGGAAGACCCATTGGCCTTATCACCAAACAGTAGTTTCTGCCACGGGATAGGCACAATCTTAGAAATTGGAGCAGACTGTGGCAAAGCGTACTCAAACTCTGTCATTTCTCCTTCTAGAGTCTGGGACTCAGTAGGAACTTTTGACTCACTGTCGCTGCCCATGTGGTGCTGAGCCTAGACATGGATTATTCCACAAACTGGAATATATTATTACCTTTTAACCTGTAGCAGGATAAGGATGTAGGCAAAATCTAATTGATGAGGATTTAGGTGTCACCAAATACTAAGTTTTAATTCCTTGACTAAATGCTGACTCACTGAAAAAATATATCCATGACATTTCTTGAAAGTGATGGCTTTCTAAAAGTCTGCAGTAGAGACATTTCCTGAGCCCTGTAGATGTCCTCTGTTTAT
>LNAC01000205.1:2934869-2949992 GCA_002007465.1 Ailurus styani
TCAGTTGAGTTGACATGAAGTAATCGTGACTGTTGTTTGATGCTCACTATCACCATTGTTCTATGCATGACATACTCTGGTATTAATTTAATAAATAACTGTAAACCAAAATGTAATCCAAGTGTTACACAGTATGGATAAATACCATCTACCTGTGTATGCCCTTCCCTTGCTCAGCCCATTGCCTATCCTCAAAGACCAGAAAGTTAAAGACACTATAATTTTGTGTATTCTCATGTGTTTTATTTTTTCTTTATTTAAAAAACTTAAAATTTTAAACTCAATTAGCCAATGTATAGTACATCATTTGTTTTTGGTATAATGTTCAATGATTTATTTGTTGTGAATAACACCCAGTGCTCTTCACATCACGTGGTCTCCTTAATGCCCATCACCCAGTTACCCCAATCCCCACCCACATCCCTTTCTGCAGCCCTCTGTTTGCTAGAGTCAAGAGACTCATATGGTTTGCCTCCCTCTCTGATTTCTTCCCCTTTAGTTTTCCCTCCGTTCCCCTATTATCCTCTGCACTATTCCTTATGCTCCACTTGTATGAGTGAAACCATATAGTTGTCTTTCTCTGAGCTTAGCATAATACCCTCCAGTTGCTCCATGTTGATATATATGGTAGATACTGATCTTTTCTGATGGCTGAGTAGTATTCTATTGTACATATTAACCACATCTTCTTTATCCATTCATCTGTATCTGTAGAGTAAATATCCCATAGTGCAATTGCTGGGTGATAGGGTAGTCCTATTTTCAACTTCTTGAGTTGTTTTCCAGACTGTTTTCCAGAGTGGCTGTACCAGCTTGCATTACCACTAACAGTGTAGGAGGATTCCTCTTTCTCCAATCCTTGCCAACATCTGTCATTCCCTGACCTGTTAATTTTAGCCATTCTGACTGCTGTGAGGTGGTACCTCACTGTGGTTTTGATTTGTATTTCCCTGATACCAAGTGATGCGGAGCATTTTTTTCATGTGTCTGTTGGCCATTTGGATGTCTTCTTTGGAGGAATGTCTGTTCTTGTCTTCTGCCCATTTCTTGACTGGATTATTTGTTTTTTGGGTGTTGAATCTGATGAGTTCTTTATAGATCTTGGATACAAGCCCTTTATCAGATATGTCAGTTGCAAGTATCTTCTCCCATTCCGTAAGTTGCCTTTTAGTTTTGTTGACTGTTTCCTTTGCTGCACAAAAGCTTTTTATCTTGATGAAGTCCCAATAGTTCATTTTTGCCTTTGTTTCCCTTGCCATTGGAGACACGTCTAGCAAGAAGTTGCTGCAGTCAAGGTTGAACAGATTGCTTCCTGTGTTCTCCTCTAGGATTTTGATGGATTCCAGTCTCATATTGAGGTCTTTCATCCATTTTGAGTTTATTTTTGTGTATGGTGTAAGAGAATAGTCCAGTTTCATTCTTCTGCATGTGGCTGTCCAATTTTCCCAACACCATTTGTTGAAGAGACTGTCTTTTTTCCCCATTCGATATTCTTTCCTGCTTTGTTGAAGACTAGTTGACCATAGAGTTAAGGATCTATTTCTGGGCTCTCTGTTCTGTTCCACTGATCAATGTGCCTGTTTTTGTTCCAGTACCATGCTGTCTTGATGATCACAGCTTTGTTGTATAGCTTGAAGTCCATAATGTGATGCTACCAGTGGTTTTTCTTTTTCAATATTCTTTTGGCTATCCAGGGTCTTTTCTGGTTCCATATAAATTTTAGGATTATTTGTTCCAGCTCTGTGAAAAAAGTTGATGGTGTTTTGACCAGGATTGCATTGAATGTGTAGATTTCTCTGGGCAGCATAGACATTTTCACATTGTTTATTTTTCCAATCCATGAGCACTGACTGTTTTTCCATCTCTTTGTGTCTTCTTTGATTTTTTTTTCATAAGTGTTCTGTAGTTTCTAGAGTACAGATCCTTTGCCTCTTTGCTTAGGTTTATTCCTAGGTATCTTGTGGTGTTTGATGGTGTTGTAAATGGGATTGAGTCCCTAATTTCTCTTTCTTCTGCCTCATTGTTAGTGTATAGAAATACAACTGACTTCTGTGCATTTATTTTGTATCCTGCCATGTTGCCGAATTGCTGTATGAGTTCTAGCAATTTTGGGGTGGAGTCTTTTGGGTTTTCCACATGGAGTATCACATCGTCTAAAAAGAGAGTTTGACTTTGCCAATTCAAATGCTTTTTATTTCTCTGTTGTCTGATTGCTGAGGCTGAAACGTCCAGTACTATGTTGAACAAAAGTGGTGAGAGTGAGCATCCTTGTCATGTTCCTGACCTTAAGGGAAAAGCTCTCAGTTTTTGCACCATTGAGGATGATATTTGCTGTGGTTTTTCATAGGTGGCTTTTATGATTTTGAGGTATGTACCCTCTATCCCTATACTGTGAAGAGTTTTAATCAAGAAAGGATGCTGTACTTTGTCAATTTTCTCTGCATCTATTGAGAGGATCATATGGTTCTTGTTCTTTTTTTTAATGTAGCGTATCACCTTCATTGATTTGCAGATATTGAACCAACTTGCAGCCCAGAAATAAATCCCACTTGGTCATAGTGAATAATCCTTTTAATGTATTGTTCGATCCTAATAGCTAGGATTTTGGCGAGAATTTTTGCATCCATGTTCATCAAGATATTTGTCTGTAATTCTTTTGGAGTGGTCTTTGGTTTTTGGGTTCAAGGTAATGCTGGGCTCATAGGACAAGTTTGAAAGTTTTCCTTCCATTTCCATTTTTTGGAACAGTTGCAGGAGAATAGGTATTAATTCTTCTTTAAATGTTTGGTAGAATTCCCCCGGGAAGCCATCTGGCCCTGGACTCTTGTTTCTTTGGGAGGTTTTTGATTACTGCTTCAGTTTCCTTGCTGGTTATTGGTCGGTTCAGATTGTCCATCTCTTTGTCTTTCAGTCTTGGTAGTTTATAAGTTTCTAGGAATGCAGCCATTTCTTCCAGATTGCCTAATTTGTTGGCATATAGTTGCTCATCATATGTTCTTGTAATTGTATTTCTTCAGTGTGGTTGTGATCTCTCCTCTTTCATTCATGATTTTATTTGGGTAGTTTCTCTTTTCTTTTTGATAAATCTGGCCAGGGGTTTATCAACCTTATTAATTCTTTCAAAGAACCAGCTCATAGTTTCGTTGATCCGTTCTATTGTTCTTTTGGTTTCTATTTCATTGATTTCTCCTCTAATCTTTCTTATTTCTCTTCTTCTGCTTGGTTTAGGCTTTATTTGCTGTTCTTTCTCCAGATCCTTTGGGTGTAAGGTTAGCTTGCATATTTGGGACTTTTCTAATTTTTTGAGAGAGGTTTGGATGGCTATGTACTTCTAAGAACTGCCTTTGCAGTATCCCATAGTTTTTGAAGCAATATGTTTTCATTTTCACTGTTTTGCATGAATTGTTTAAGTTCCTCTTTAATTTCCTGGTTGACCCATAGAGTCTTTAGCAGGAAGCTCTTTAACCTCCAAGTGTTTGCATTCCTTCCAAATTTCCTCTTGTGATTGAGTTCCAGTTTCAAAGCACCGTGGTCTGAAAATATGCAGGGGATAATCTCAATCTCTTCATATCAGTTGAGACCTGATTTGTGACTCAGTATGTGATCTATTCTGGAGAAAGTTCCATGTGCACTTAGGAAGAATGAGTATTCTGTTGTTCTAGGATGGAATGTTCTGAATATATCTGTAATGTCCATCTGGTCCAATGTGTCATTCAAAGCTCTAGTTTCTTTGTTGATTTTCTGCTTAGGTGATATCTGCATTACTGTGAGTGGAGTGTTGAAGTCTTCTACTATTAATGTATTAGTATAAATATGACTCTTTATTTTGGTCATTAGTTATTTGTTTATGTAATTGGCTATTCCAATATTAGGGGCATAGATATTTACAATTGTTAAGTTTTTTTGTTGAATAGACCCTTTAAGTATGATATAGTGTCCCTCTTCACAAGACAGTCTTTGATTTAAAATCTAATTTGTCTGATAGGAGGATTGCAACCCAGCTTTCTTTTAGGTCCATTGGCATGGTGAATGGTTTTCCATCCCCTCACTTTTAGTCTGGAAGTGTCTTTAGGTTCAAAATGAGTTTCTTGTAGGCAGCATATGGATGGGTCCTGCTTTTTTATCCAATGTGAAACCTTGTGTCTTTTGATGAGAGCATTCAGCTCATTCACATTGTGAGTAACTATTGAAAGATATGAATTTAGTGCCATTGTATTGTCTGTAAAGTCCCTGTTTTTAGAGATTGTCTCTGTTAATTTCTGGTTTATATTACTCTTGGGGTCTTTCTTCTTTTATAGAATCCTCCTTAATATTTCTTCCGTGCTGGCTTGGTGGTCACATATTCTTTCAGTTTCTGCTAGTCCTGGAAGCTCTTTATCTCTCCATCCATTTTGAATAACAGCCTTGCTGGATATAGTAATCTTGGCTGCATGTTCTTCTCATTTAGTACCCTGACTATATCTTGCCAGCCCTTTCTGTCTTGCCAGGTCTCTGTGGATAGGTGTGATGTTATCCTGATGTTCTTCTTTCTGTACATAAGAAATCTCTTCCCCCTAGCTGCTCTCAGGATAGCTCCTTTAGCTCTAAGATTTGCAAGCTTCACTATTATATGTTGGAGTGTAGATCTACTTGTATTGGTTTTGGAAGGTGTCCTCTCTGCCTCTTGAACATGAATGCTTGTTTCCTTCCCCAGATGAGGGAAGTTCTTAGCTATGATTTACTCAGATATATCTTCTAGTCCTCTCTCTCTCTCTCCACCCCCTCAGGGATCCCCATAATTCTGACATTGGAATGTTTCATGGCATCATTGATCTCTCAGGCTTTTCATGGGCGACTAGCTGCCTATCCCTATATTCCTCAGCTTTCTTCCTTCCTATCAGCTATTCTTCTAGATCACCGATTTGTTCTTCTGCCTCATTTACCCTGGCTATTAGAGTATCCAGTTTATTTTTTATTTTTTATTTTTTTTAAAGATTTTTTTTTATTTATTCATTTGACACAGAGAGAGAGAGATTACAAGTAGGCAGAGAGGCAGGCAGAGAGGAGAGAGGAGGAAGCAGGCTCCCTGCTGAGCAGAGGATGGGCCTCGATCCCAGGACCCTGGGATCATGACCTGAGCCGAAGGCAGTGGCTTTAACCCACTGAGCCACCCAGGCGCCCTAGAGTATCCAGTTTAGACTGCATCTCATTCATAGCATTTTTAAGTTCAGCCTGATGAGATCTCATTTCTGCCCTTAGGACCTCTCCCATGGGAGTTGTAGGGACCTGTGAGCATCTCTGCACTTTGTGACTTTGCCGTTGCTAGCAGCTGTGGGCTCTCTTGTGCCCCCTCTTCCACAGCTCCCAGGTCACTCTGGGAGTTGCCCTAGTGTCCCTTTGGGATCACATCGCCCTGAGAGTTGTTGCCCAGTCATGGGTGTGACCTCTTTGTGTGCCAAACCACTGAATCCCCTGGCTTCTGCCTGCTGCACCTCTCCTGGGGGAGTTATAGAGACCCGTGGGCATCTCTGCTCTTTGTAACTCCACAACTGCTAGTGGCCATGGGCTCACACATGGACCCTCTTCCGCAGCTCCCTGGTCATGCTGGGTGCTTCCCCAGTGTCCTTTTGTGAGCCACACTGCCTGAGATCTGTTGCCCTGTCCTGGGTGCATGCCATTTTATATCTCTCCTAGGATGTTAAATAGCCAGCACCTTCTAGTCCTTTTCAGGGTGGTCAGGCAGAGAGTGGGCTCCCTACTGGCTCAGCTCATGGTTTATGGTGACTGGAGCTAAGAGTACCTTTTGGCTCATGACCATGACTAGTTTCCCCACTCCACTGGGCACTCTATCAGTTCAGGCTACCCCATTCTTTCTGAGTCTCCTGGAATCCTGACCACCTAGAATTCTGCCCTATTCATCCCCTGTGTGCTTTTCAGAAAGGGGTGTCTCTCACTAGAGCAGATTTCCAAAGGTCCCAATTTTTTGCTCTGGCATTATATCACCTTCCAGTGGCTGGCTTATGGATGCTCCCTCCCTTATCCATTTATCTTCTTATATTTTCCCTGAAGATTCAATGTTTTGCACCCCATACCTTGCAAAAAGTAGTCATTTTTCTGCTTGTAGAGATCCAGATAAATCTTCTTACATTGAAGTTTGAATTTGCGTGTGTTCAGAATGGCTTGATATCTAGTTAAATTTGAGAGACCAGATGAAATGAAGTCCCCTCCTTTGCTGCCATCTTGTTCCCTTTCCCTGATCTATGCATTAAAGGAGGAATAAACATGAATCAGAAAGCCAAGGTGTGCATGCCACACAAAATGTAAAGAGCATATGGGCAATGGACAAGTTTGGGGGAATGATATATATTTCAGAATGGCTGGAAAATAGGCTCCTGGGGGAGTCCTGGCAAGTGAAGCTAGAAAGGTGAATAGGATCCAGTGCTTATATGCCATGCTAATACTATTGGTCTTAATCTTGTAGGCAGTGGGAAGCTGTTGCTAGATTTCGAGTTAATGCATAACTTGTTCAGATTTGCATTTTAGAAGTTTAACAATAATAATAAAAATAGCTTACATTTATCGAGGACTTGCTATGAACTGAGTACTACATGGGTTACTGCATTTAACAGAGTGATCACTTAAGCTTATTTTCAGAGTCAAGAGCTGAGGTGAATGAACTAGTGTGGAAGTGATCAGGGTGGCTTCCTATACAGTGGACATTGTAGAGGGGGTAGGACTTGGATGGCCTTTATACTAGACTCTGTTCTGGGTGGGGTTGTAGCCTGGGACGTATGGTTAGGTAGTGCTAAAGGCTGGGCTCTGAGGCAGCCCAGGCTTATTGTTCAGGTCTCTAATTATGCAAGGCCAGAGGCTATACCCAATAACTGGACAGGGATGCTGGCTTGGCTCTCTGCCTGGGCAGGCCATAGGATGTGCTCATGACTCCCAGGTGTCTGTGTTCATGCTTCCCAGAGGGGTGGGACTAGAGACTATACTCAGTGTTTGGGCAGGATTATGAATTTGTTCCTTTGCCCTGGTGAGCCAGAGTATGTGCTCCACCACTGCTGGGTGTCTGTGGCTTTGCATCCCAGAAGAGGCATTGGAGACTACGCTGTGCAATTGGGTGGGACTGGGAATTTGCTCAGCTGCCCAGGTAGGGTCATAGTATGGGCTCTATAGGTGGTTTGGCTCATTAGCTAGGGATGTGAATTAGGCAGAACTGCCAACTGAACTTTCTGTCCAGGTGGGGCCACTGGCTGGGATCTCTGGGGCTACTGTGAGCAGGATCCTCTAAGATCTGAATGCTGGTTACTGTAAGCCCTGTCCCCTTCCCTGTCTCTATATCACCTCCAGTGCTTGAGTTCTCTAGGTTCACACAGTGTTCCCCATGAGCTGAGACCCAAGCGGGCCTCCTGAGAAGTGTCTCGGAACACTTCAGGAGCTGCATGTCCACCTCGGGTTTTCTTTTTCCTACTGGAGAAACTGTAGGCCCAGGGGGGCCCTCTTGGTGTAGCTGTGCTGGCTTGGGAGGGAGGCGATGCAGTCAAGATTAAACTGCTCATCTTACCTTCTAAGGCCTCTGTTCTTCCTGGCCTCTGTTGGTGGTGGGGTTGGGAGTGTTTCAGCTTCACCTCTGCGTTCTGAGATTTACCCAATGGTGTTTTGTCTATGGATAGTTGCTAGTTGGTCTTCTTGTGAGGGGGACTGAGGTTGGGAATAAACTATGTCACTGTCTTGATGCAATCTACTGGGAATTTTTAAAGATGACTGTTGTCGGAGGTCATTGAGAGGATGTGACTTTGGTTGGTCAGACAGAGAGCTGGACCCCAGCAATTGGAAGATGCTCCCGCATCCCTGTCCTGGGAGTGTGTGTTCCACTTCCCTTCCCTGAGCTAGAATCTTCCCAAGGACACAGCCTTGAGAAAGCAATGTGGTGTTGAGGCCACCTGGACATTATATGTGCCTAAACCTAGTTAAGGCCTCTATTTAAACTTTTAAGATTTGGCAGGTGGTTGCAGAGATTTTGTATTGTGCCCAAGACAAGCCGTGTATGGAAGTTCTGTTGTTTTTTTAATTTAAATTCAGTTAATTAACATATAATATATTATTAGTTTCAGAGGTAGAGGTCTGTGTTTTGACTGTGATTCATCTTATATAATACCCAGTGCTCATTGCATCACATGCCCTCCTTAATGCCCATCACCCAGTTACCCCATCCTCTCATCCTCTTCCCATCCAGAAACCCTCAGTTTGTTTCCTATGATTAAGAGGTTTTTCTCCCTCTTTGACTTTTCTTCTTTTATTTTTTTTCTCTTCCCTTATGATCTTCTGTTTTGTTTCTTAAATTGTACATATGAGTGAAATCATATGATAAATATTTTTCTGATTGACTTATTTCATTTAGCATAATTACCCTCTAGTTCCATCCATGTCCTTGCAAATGGCAAGATTTCATTTTTTTGATGGCTAAGTAATGTTCCATTGCATATGTATATATACACCACATCTTATTTATACATTTATCTATCAATGGACATCTGGGCACTTTCCATAGTTTGGCTATTGTGGACATTGCTGCTATAAACATTGGGTTGCAGGTGCCCCTTCAGATCACTACATTTGTATCTTTGGGGTATTTACCCAGTAGTGCAATTGCTGGGTCATAGGGTAGCTTTATTTTCAACTTTTTGTGGAACCTCCAGATTGTTTTCCAGAGTGGCTGCTCCAGCTTGCATTCCCACCAACAGTGTAAGAGGATTCCTCTTTCTCCACATCCTTGCCAATATCTGTCATTTTAAGACTTGTTAATTTTAGTCATTCTGACAGGTATGAGGTGGCATCTCATTGTGGTTTTGATTTGTATTTCTCTGATCGCAAGTGACATGGAGCATTTTTTTCATGTGTCTGTTGGCCATTCGAATATCTTCTTTGGAGAAATGTCTCTTCATGTCTTCTGCCCATTTCTTGATTGGGTTGTTTGTTCTTTGGATGTGGAACTTGATAAGTTTTTTATAGACTTTGGATACTAGCCCCTTATCTGTTATGATATTTGTGAATGTCTTCTCCCATTCTGTCAGTTGTCTTTTGGTTTTGTTGACTGTTTCTTTTGCTGTGCAAAAGCTTTTTATCCTGTTGAAGACCCTGTATTTCATCTTTGCTTTTGTTTCTCTTGTCAGGAAGCAGCTTTTAAAGTATCTAAGTAGGCCTCTTTCAGGGAAAGACTGGGAAATGGGCATTTCTTGGGAGGCTAGCTGGTTAAAAACTGTTTGTTTGCTATAGTCCTACGAGACCAGTGAATTAAAACTCCACTACCCACCAGAGTCAGGTGATTGAAGGGGGCATACTTTTGGGAGCAGTCACAAAACCTGTGGCACCAGGTGTGTGCATAAGCTCCTGCCAGGGAGACACTGATAACCTGGAATGGGCCAGAGGGTGAAGGTGGAGAAGGTGTCCACTGGCCTTCTTGCTTTCTGGGGAAGATTGCAGTCAGCCCCTACTGTGCTAAATTAGAAGATTGACCTTTAGGCATCTGCTTTTAAAGTATGCTGATAAGCTTCTTTCAGGGAAAGACTTGGAGATAAGGCATTTTTCTCTGCTTCCTCTGGCTGAACCTTGGGGAAATAGCCTCACTGTATTCTCATGAGCTCATTAAGAACTGTTTCTTTACTATAATTTTGGCGTCTCATGGATGCAAGCCTTGTTGGCTTTCAGATCTCCTTACCATTGTTGACAAAATGTGTTTACTTTCAATTTCACTTCATGTAATTCTCTATATAACCCTGAGAAGTGGTAGGAAATGTCGTTATCTCCATTTTAAATGAGATTTAAAATGGACCAGACAAAGGATAGCAAGATCAATGTCAACATTTGTTTTTGATATCATTCCTTTGTTTTAATATCATTCCAATATTTTGATAATATTTCTTTATATCCCCTTTTAGAATACATATGCCTGACATTCCACATCAGTTAGAGATATTCTTAGAGGCAACAGTACTATACATTATGAAATGGACTATGTTTGGGTGTCAGATTTCTCTGTACATTTAATCCACTCAGGGCAATGAGAATAACTCTTTGCCTGATGTCAAACTACTAGTAACTGGTAGAATAGGCCCTAGGTCTTTAGACTTCAAATGCATGACTATGCCATATTATGTTTCTCAAGGGATAAGGTTTAAGGGATGATGATTGACTTGTTCCCAGCAACCCCTGTGGAAACTGTTACAACTGAGGCTATACCAATCCCATTGAGTTTTACACCAGAATCTCTCNGCCATATTATAATGTTTCTCATGGGATAAAGTTTAAGGGGTGATGGTTGACTTGTTCCCAGCAACCCATGTGGGAACCGGTACAACCGAGGGTACACCAATCCCACTGAATTTCACACCAGAGTCTCTCTTATTTCTGTCCAACAACCTCTCCATCCACAGTCTCTTCATGGCATTTTTCACTTCCATGTTTCTCAGGGTGTAGATCAGAGGGTTTAACATGGGTGTGATGATGGTATAGAACACAGCCACCATTTTGTCCTCAGTAAAAGTGGTGGAAGGCCTTAGGTAGATGAAGAGGCAGGGGACAAAAAACAAGATCACCACTATAACGTGGGAAGCACATGTGGACAGGGCCTTGCGCCTCCCCTCTGATGAACGGGTCTTAAAGGAAAGCAAGATGACAATGTAAGAGCCTACAAGAACGACAAAGCTGCTCAGGGAAATCATGCCACTGTTGGCTATCACAATGAGCCCCACCACATATGTGTCTGTGCAAGCTAGCTTCAGTAATGGGTGGACATCACAGAAATAGTGGTCAATCAGGTTGGGGCCACAGAAAGGCAGTTGTACAGTGAGGATGGTCTGGAGAAAGGAATGCACAAAGCCTCCTAACCAGCAGGTTGCCACCAGTATGGAGCAGACCTTCTGGTCCATGATGGTCATATAGCGTAGAGGCTTACAGATAGCCACATACCTGTCATAGGCCATCACTGTGAGAATGAAGATCTCTGTGCAGCCAAAAAGATGGGAGAAAAAGAGCTGCATCATACAGCCAACAAAAGAGATGCTCTTGACTTTGGCTTGGGAATCAATGATCAGTTTGGGGGCTGTAACAGAGGAATAGCAGATGTCCACAAAGGATAGGAAGCTAAGGAAGAAGTACATTGGAGAGTTGAGATTTGGACTCCTTTGAATGGTCATTATAATGAGAAGATTACCAGCCATGAGCATCGTATAAAAGAATAAGAACAAAAAGAAGCATAGTTGCTGCACTTTCTCATTTTGGGAAAGACCCATGAAGATAAATTCGGTAACGTTATTTTCCATGGAATGTGGAAAGTTCACGAGAGAAATGTAGTGCAACTTTACCTATAGGAAAAAAAAAAAAGAAGGATAATTAGATTGGAACACATGGTATCACAACATTATTATTTAAAAAAATTATTCTCTAAATTTCTTTTTCACTTTTAGGTAATGGTTTGGGTAAAGTCTGTTTTTTTTTAAAATTAACATATAATGTATTATTTGTTTCAGGGGTACAGGTCTGTGATTCATCAGTTTTGCACAATTCATAGAGCTTACCGTAGCACATACCCTCCCCAGTGGTCTGTTTCTTAAAATTACCAGAGATGGGGAAGCTGGTGAGAGGAGAGAGAGAGAGAGGGAAAGATAGGAAGGAAAAAAAAAAAAAAAGATTTGACAGGCTTTCAACAGATTTAGGAATGTAGTCTTGGCTCTCTTCTTAAGTGTCAGTTGTCCAACAGAATTTATTGTTGCTCCAGAATTTAAATTAAATCTCTGTCTTAAATCAAGATTCCAAGTGTTAACCTTTAGTCTCTTTACTTAAGAAGCTTTCCATCCATTTTCCGGTTGGTGTATGGAATCTACAATATAAGCACACACACACATACACATTTGTGATCATAAGTATGTAACTCTTAAGATGTGCACTTTGAATCAAACCCAGGATGTAATTACCTTTTTATGAGACCCCAAGGCCTCCCAAATTCCTGACAGACTGACTGGTTTTGTCATATTTTAGATTATTCCAGGACTTCACTCTTTGTCCCTTCTTATATGTCTAAAAGTTGGGAGACATGTATAGAGTCTTCATGAAAAGGGACTACCATCTGCAAGATGCTCAAGACTTCAGATCCCAGTTGACATTAGTTGTTATAAAATATTGGAAGAAAAGAACTCTTGAGTGGGTTTAGATCTTTTAGATCTTAACAATGACCAACTGTGAGTTCTGGGACAAGTTGCTCACATTGATAGAGACCCAGTTTCTCTGGCCATTGGTGTAGCTGCTACATGAATACCAGGGTCTCTTCTGCTTTGGCCTATGTCATGGACTTTGGGATGATCGTTTCACTACAATGGATTATTGTCATTGAATTTAGTTTCTTTGTTTCATTATCCATGTATTCCTTTGAACCAAAAGATATGTGAAGGTGGGGAACAATGTGTATCTTTATCTTTGTACTGTCTGAATACAAATACTACTTTCATAAGTTTGACAATTCATTTATACTTCAATTTCTTCATCCTTCAAATGGAAACACTACTGACTACTTCAGAGTTATTTTAAATACCAGACCTAGCCCGACATATAGTAAGCACCCAGTAATTATGCCTTTTCATTTTACAGCTAGGTAACCAGTACTCAATACATTTTATAGTGAAAAGTTTCAGACATATACAAAATGGAGATAATAGTAGTATAAGCTCTAATATATTGATCACTCAGATTAAAAAATTATCCATGTTGTACTACATTTGCATCATCCACCCTCTTTTTCATTTTTTTTTTGTCAGAGTATTTTAGTGCCATTCCCAGTCATCATGCCATTTCAACCACTACATGCTTCATTACCTGTATTTCTGGGGAATTTTCTTGTGAACAAAATGTACAATCACATTAGCACAATTACCAGGAGTTGCCTGATATCAACCCATTCCTGGTTGGTTGGAGCCATGTTTTGCTCCCATCTCTCCTTACAGCGCTTAGATGAGTACTTACAATGTCTGCTCCATGTGCTAGGGTAGTTCACTGTGGCTACTGTGCACTTGAAATGTGTATAGAGGACTAAGAAACTGAAGTTTCAATTTTATTTAAATTATTTCAATTTATCAAAATAAAAAAACTTAAAGCAATCTAAAATATTATGATATAATAAAATTTGGATATATTGGGTTAAATAAAATATTATTAAATATTATTAAAATCAATTTCACCTGTTTGTTTTGCTCTTTTATGTGGCTACCAAAACATTTAAAATGACAATGTGGCTTCCATCACGACCAGGTGGGATTTATCCCTGGGGTGCAAGGGTCGTTCAACATTTGCAAATCAATCAATGTGATAGAACACATAAATAAGAGAATAGACAAGAACCACATGGTCTTCTCAATTAATGCAGAACAAACATTTGAGAAAATCCAGTATCCTTTCCTGCTTGTATAATGTTTCTATCACACAGAGCTGTACTGGGAATTAGCCTCTTGTCTAAGTGGTTAATCATAATGTTTCTTATAATGATACAGAGTATGTAGAATTATTCCCATTCTTCATATAAGGAATGAATCCCAGAAAGATAAACTAGCTTTATCTATGGTAATGTAGCTAGTCATTGATGAAACACAGATTCAACCTTGATACATTCTCTTAGCCTGTGCTACCTTATATCATAAATATACAATTTCCATTGGCATTTATTTAAAAAATATTGATAATAGCTTTGGGATCTTCCTTATTATTTTAATATTTATGGGATATGAATTGCTGCTTTAATTAACTCCAAACAAAACTTAATTCACCAAGAGAGACACCAATGCTCTGATAAGTTAGTAGAGTCCTGATGTCTGTGTTCTTGGAAGACCCATCGGCCTTATCACCAAACAGTAGTTTCTGGCACGTGGTGCTGGGCCTAGACATAGATTATTCCACAAACTGGAATACCTTAGTACCTTTTAACCTGTAGTAGAATAAGGATGGAGGCAAAAATCTAATGATGACAGTTTAGGTGTCACCAAATGCTAAATTTCAATTCCTTGACTAAATGCTGACTCACTGAAAAAATATATCCACGACATTTCTTGAAAGCGGTGGCTTTCTAAAAGTCTGCAGTAGAGACATTTCCTGAGCCCTGTAGATGTCCTCTGTTTATTACTATCATAATATTTTAAATCCCTGTCTTTTAGACTACTTGTGTGTCTCCCCCAATAGACTGTGTGTCACTTAAATGCAGAGACCATTCCTCAAGACTTGACCCAGGGCCAGGCACATAGGTACTCTGTAAATTTTGTAGGAAGGAGAGAGAGAGGGAGAAAGGAAATGAGAGTTACTGGTTTATGATCCTTTCTAGGTGGTCTGGCTTCAGACTACCTATTGTCTAGCATAGAGTACTGGTTAAAAGTGCCAACTCTTATCAGATAGAACTGGATTGTCAACCCCCAGGCACACCAATGCCGGCTCTGTGCCTTTAGCCAATTAAGTTTAGCTGTTAATCATTGTCCTAATCTGTAAAGTAGGGATAAATCCTGCCTCATTGAGTTGTCTGAATTAACATAGCGAATGCATATAAAGCTTAGAATAGTGTCTGGTCTACAAGAAATACTTAAAATGTTAGTTATTCTAATTTTTATCGTGCACATCACAAATATGGGAAATACAAAGTAAAGGAGAAAGGTGAGAAAAGTGATTTTACTTACCTGGAGGGTACAAAGCTCTTCCTTCCATCATTCCCTGCTTCTGGGTCCTATGAATCCTCTACCCAGCTATGACCTCTGCAAACACCATCCCTATTCCCATCTCTGTAGTCTGTGCATGTATGTTTTTTTGAAAATTAGTCTTTCCCCCATATATTCCATAGAATTTCTGCCTGGGTCATAAAGCAAAGTTATTTGTCTTGGACCCTGAAGCAAACCTAAGTTTACATTAAGGTCTTGGCAGGTTTCAGTAAACAGCAAGGACAGAGGGTAAGTATGATAGAAACTTGTGACTTTGGGGATCATCCTGAAGGTTAACTTACTCTCTCCCTGAGATCCAGAGTTGTCTTCCAGCCTAGTGTAAATTCAGTCAAAGGCTTTTTCAAATCCAAACTCTATGGCTTGTGAAGGAGAAAGAAAAGCCCCCTGATACCCAGAG
>LNAC01000206.1:1767-95241 GCA_002007465.1 Ailurus styani
AAAACAAACTGAGGGTTACTGGGGGGTGGGAGGGTAGGGATAGGGTGGATGGGTTATGGACATTGGGGAGGGTTTGTGCTTTGGTGAATGCTGTGAAAGATGTAAGCCTGATGATTCACAGACCTGTACCCCTTGGGCAAAGAATAAAAATAAAATTAAAAAAAAAGATTTTCTTTATTTAAGAGAGAAAAATAGCGAGAGACAGAGCATTATCAGGGGAAAGAGGAAGAAGCAGGCTCCCAGCTGAGCAAGGATCCTAATGCAGGGTTCCATCCCAGGACTCTGGGATCATGACCTGAGCTGAAGGCAGATGCATAACCAACTGAGCCACCCAGCACTCCGAGGAAGAAAGTCCTAAGCAGACTTCATGCTGAGCACTAAACCTGACTCTGGGCTCAATCCCAAGAGCCCAAGATCGAGACCTGAGTCACATGACCAAGAGTTGGACACCTAAATGCACCACCCAGGGACCCCACAATAAATGTTTTCTTCAGCAAACCTACTAAGAAACAGGAAAGAACAATGCTATTGTGAAAGAACAATGCTATTGGTGTAATTGCTAATTGCTAATTACCCATTACTCAATTAATTACATTAATTCTGATGTGTTGAGAGACATCCTCCTGCCAACAGGAGGAAAATATCTTTCCACACACCTTCAAGGTGCAAGAAGGATCATCACCTCTCAGCCAAGAATGGCTTAGTGAGGTTCTTGTGTTTCAAGTGGTTGGAGGACTAGATGAGAATCATCAGCTTTTCAGACCACATCTCTCCTTTTCCAGATGCTGACCTAAGTCACACAGTTCAATAGTAAAGGAGCCATGATTAATCCTATATTCTGTTCCCCATCAGAACTTTTGGCAATGTGTCTTCAGACCTGCATTGGGCTAAATGTCTGCATAATCTTGAGGAGCTGAAATATGCCCTCCCATAACTACAGATACCCTGAAACAAAAAGGCCGTTGAATTCCAAACGAGTTTTACATAAAACAGGACACATTGTGCCATTTTCAAAGAAGCAACCTATCAAACCGGCACACCGTCCACAACTCTTGCAGCTGGAAAGCAGGGTTTTATTTCCAGTGTCCTAGAAGCTCCCATGCCTTTTTGGGGCCAGTTCCAAGAAAGTGAGAGATTCAGTCCAGTCTCTGTCATTTGTATCAACCAGGACAAGAACAGTCTGAATTCTTGCCCTTCATTCTCACTTTAAACCAATTTCCCTGCTGTAGCAATGCCAGCGGAAGGATGAGGGTGCTGGCAATCATTCCCTCTCCATCCTCTGGAATGGCTCCTGCAAAGAGGTGGTCTTCATGACCCAGCCCAATACCACCTTACCGAGTAATTGGGAGGCTCAGTGTGAATACCTTTGACTTCCCACCTATAGATGCAAACCTGTATTCATTAACACAGTACAACCTCATATCTTCTAAAGCTCTATGCTAAGTGCTCTATGTATCTCATCTAGTCTTTTCAAAAGCCCAACACGTGGGTAATAGTATCATCATGCCCATGTTACCAGTGAAGAAAATAAGATTAAAGCATTCTATCACTTGTAAACTGCAGAGCCAGATGCAAACCCAGACCACCCAGCTTGACATCACATTACAGTGTCACCCTCCTCTGCCACTTTCAGGAAATGGCATGCTGCTTCTCTGGCCTCCAAACAAAGGACATCTCTCCACCCCATTTCCTCAATCCCCTGCCTCTTCAGTCATGTTTTTTTTTTTTTAGTTTTTCTCTCCTTTCTTTAGTTTTGACCACTACTTCTGTATTAATTCCTTCTACACAGTATACATCCCTCTCATCTTATAAAAAAAAAAGTTGCTCAACCCTCTATTCACCTCTAGTTATGTTTCTTCTGCCTTTGTTCTCCTTTGTTTCACAGCTGAGCTTCTTGAAAGATTCATCCACATTCACTGTCTCCAATGTCACTTACCACTGGCTTTCCAGTTCGCCAAAATCAGGAGTTCTCATAATACCACTCCTGAGTAAATCTCTCCACTGAAGTCACTGGTCAATGCAAGTGTGCATCAATAGACCAAACTCTCTCCCACCCCAGCTCCAAACTTGTATCTCAAGTGTGCCTGTTGACATCTTGTCTCATAGACATCACAAATTGATGTGTCCCCTTGACTCCCCTTGGGACACCCAAGGCTTCCCTTTTCTCAACTGGCACCACCATCACCTAGCTGCTCTTTCCATATGTCCTCCTTGATTCTTCCCCTTCTTTCAGCCTCCAATTAAATCTACTTGAACAGCAAGTCCTGTTTGCCTCAGAAGAATTTCAAAACCATTTGCTTATCTCCATCTCCACTGAAGCCCCAGTGAGATGCCAGCACCTCACACCTGGACCACTGTAAGAGCCAACAAACTGATGTCTTCCCCAACCATGGCTGCCTTCTCATGACCTACTTTTTATCCAGTTCTAAAGATTCATTAAAATGGAAGTCAAAGCATGTCATTGCCCTGCTGAAAGTGTTTTTGTTGGCTTCTAATTTTTGGTCAAACTAACTCTTGGTTTCCCTAAATCCCAGCATGACTTGACTTTCTCATTTCCCCAAGTGTTAGGGTCAAAAGGATTTGTATCAATTTCCATGCAACTCTGGCCAAGTTCTGTGTAAAATAAAAATACAAATGTGTACTTCGCAGAGATTTCATACAGATTTTTTCAATTAATCTATCGTTAATTAAAATAATTACCTTCAGAAATGTGATACACATCAGAGTTGGTATTTCAAATTACACGAAACAATATGGACCACTCAGTAAATGGTGCTGTGAGAATCAGTCATTTGTTTTGAAAAATAAGTTGCAGTGGATATCTGCATCATGGATGTACACACATATATTAACATTGATTCTGAATAGTTTGTATATTTAAATATTAAAGACAAAACTTTAAAACTATTTATACATGTGTAAAAGAACATACTCTCATGATTCAGGGTGGCTCAGTCAGTTAAGCAGCTGCCTTCAGCTTAGGTCAAGATCTCAGGGTCCTGGGATTGAGTCCCTCATCGGGCTCCTTGCTCATTAGGGAGCTTGCTTCTCCCTCTGCCTCTTCTGCCTGCCATTCCCCCTGCTTGTGCTCTCACTCTCTGATGTATAAATAAATAACATCTTAAAAAAAAAAGAACACAAAAAGTTTATATTTAAAAAAGAGAGAGAGATGAACATAAATGAACAGGCCCACAAGTCTTCCAGGTCCCATTTCATAAACACCACACCCCCCTCATTCTGGGGCAGCCACAAGTTGTGGTCTGTGCTTCTTTTCCTGGTAAGCACTGGGCTCCTGCACCATTTCCTGTTACTCTCTCAGCTTCAGGTTCTCAGTGCTCGGAGCTCTGATACATTTTCACAGGACCCAACCCCAACGCCGAATGAAGCAATCCAGAAAACCTACCCACGTGTGGAATAGAATATCAATCAAAAATAGCTCACTCTTGAGTGATTTCAGACTCCAAAGC
The DNA here is from genome assembly GCA_002007465.1 of Ailurus styani. NCBI lineage: Eukaryota > Metazoa > Chordata > Mammalia > Carnivora > Ailuridae > Ailurus > Ailurus styani. The sequence continues at coordinate 5,235 of LNAC01000206.1, forward strand.
CAGTTTTGATGTGAAAAGGACACTGAATTCCTAATTCTCTGGACCCCAGTGGGAACCATTTTCCCATCAAGGATTTGGATGGAGGTGACTGCCTGTAACCAATTAAGATGTGTGTTTGGTATTTGGCAGCTCCCTGACCCACGCCTTCTGTCCCTTCATCACCGGGGGCCTTGTATTGAGTGGCAGATGTGGGCAAAGCAGCAGTGCCTAGGTTAGGCTGCAGCCTGTGTCGTTTGGCTGTGTTTGCAGTCAGCCCAGCTGCAGTCAGTCAGTCTCTCTGACACTTGGGGAACAACGTAGCTTTTCCAAGTCAATGTATGATGCTTCGTGGCATAGCAGAAAGAACATTATAGAAGAAGCACTGAGATAGATTTCCAGCTCCACTGCTGTGACGTTCTGTGGCTTTTCCCCAAAAAAATAACCACCCTGGACCTCACTCTCCCTATTTGGAAAGTAATAACAATTCTGCCTGTTTTCCCAGGGCAAGGAGAGGTTTTTTGTTTTTTTTTTTTTAAGATTTTATTTATTTATTTGACACAGAGAGAGAGATCAGATCACAAGTAGGCAGAGAGGCAGGCAGAGAGGCAGGAGGAAGCAGGCTCCCCGCTGAGCAGAGATCCCGATGCGGGCCTCGATTCCAGGACCCTGAGATCATGACCTGAGCCGAAAGCAGAGGCTTTAACCCACTGAGCCACCCAGGCGCCCCAAGGAGAGGTTTTTAAGGACTACATGCAATGATGAATTTAAACTCTAAGTTAATATACAAATATTAATATTAGCCAACATTTCAATGCTTTTTATATGCTAGACATGATTCTAATGTCTTTATATGTGTTGAAATTTAATTCTACTAGTAATTTTATGAGTTAAGTACTATTAGTCCATTCTAAATATTAAAAAAGTAAAGGGATGGGGCATCTGGAAGCTCAGTCAGTTATGTGGCCCACTCTTGACTTCAGCTCAGGTCATCATCTCAGGGTCCTGGGATCAAGCCCCACACTGAGCCCTGTGCTCAGCAAGGAGTCTTTCTCCCTCTCCTTCTGCTCCCCCCACCCAAAACAAATAAATCTTAAAAAAAAAATAAAGGCACAAAAAAATTTAAGGATCTTGCTGACAGAGCCAGTAATGACAAGATCCAGGATCTAAGACTAGGCTCTTCACCACCTCGTTAAGGTGTTATGCTAAACACCCTAGGAATTATTTTCCTATTGCTTTAGATTTACTTTTAATAATATCTATCACACTAAGAAATCTGTATCTTGCCCATGCTTCTATAAAAGCACTTGCCACTTTGTTATAATTATTTTTTGTATGCCTGTCTCTCCCCACTAGAGTCTGAGGGCAGGAAATATATTGTCATCTGTATAGCCCCAGCGCTGAGTACCAGGTCTGATGTTTTATAGGCACTCTAGAGATTTGTGAGCTGAATAAACAGAAGAAACAGGACAATGGGCAGAATGGATAGATGGATGGATGGACGAACGGATGAATGGATAGACAGATGACTAGATGACTCCAAACCATCACGTTTTGTAGACTGGCATCTGATCATCTTGAAACAACAAAATTATGTATTTTCTCTATCCTCACTGAGCTTTTTTAATAACTTTAAATTATTTTCTTTTATTTAAAAGATTTTATTTATTTACTTGACAGAGAGAGAGAGATCACAAGTAGGCAGAGAGACAGGCAGACAGAGGAGGAAGCAGGCTTCCTGCTGAGCATGGAGCCTGATGAGGGCCTCGATCCCAGGACCCTGAGATCATGACCTGAGCCGAAGGCAGAGGCTTTAACCCACTGAGCCACCCAGGCACCCCTAAATTATTTTCTACATAGAAAACCCATTTGCTATTGTCATAGTTTATAAAATAAAAATAACCTGAGATTTGAAATGGACACGAGAAATGGAGCTGATCCAGGGAAAATGAAAGGATTTGCTGTGACCTCTCGAGGCAGGACCGATTCTGTCATTTAGGCATTTTTGTACTTGCTTTCTTGGAGCCCTACGAGAGTGGTAACTGCGTCGTGAACGTCTTTGAGTCCTGAGCACACCGACTGCGATCCAGAAACAGGTACGCAGTATGCATCAGGCTGACACGTGCAGACCGGCCGGTTGGCCACCTCCCAACCTTTCCTCTTGCTCGCCTTTCCTGTCCCAGCAGGTATCTCCGCCTGTGCTCTTCCCTCCTCCCTGAGAAAGGTTCAGCTGCCAGTCCTCCTTCCTCTAGGGCAAACGTACTAATGAGAGAGCAATGTATTAACTTCACCCGGACTTACATATGGAAAGCGTTTCCTGTTTTATAGAAGAGCTCTTCACTGGAGGCATCAGGAAATTTCCCTTTTGGGAGAGTCCCAAAAAGTGGCTCAAAATCTTATCTGCCAAAACAGAAGTATGATCCTATAGCCAAAGCTTCCAACGTCTTGTGAGACTAGGCTCTTTCTCTCTTTATTCTTTTTATTTTATTTTATTTTATTTTTTCAGTGTTCCAAGATTCATTGTACAGATGATAGATTCATACAGATTCATACAGATGTAGTGAAAAGAGGGCCCATATGTAGCCCAATGTTCATAGCAGCAAGGCCACCATCGCCAAACTGTGGGAAGAGCCAAGATGCCCTTCAACAGACAAATGGATAAAGAAGATATGGTTCATATATACAATGGAATATTACGCCACCATCAGAAAGCGTGAATACCCAACCTTTGTATCTCTCTTTATTCTTGTCTTCTACTGAGATCCATGGGCTCTTTTCCTTACCATGGTTTCGTCCTTCAGTATACAGAAGGAAAAAAAAATCAAGATTACTGGGGGAAAAAAATAAAAGAGGGAGGGGAGGCAGGGAGGAGATGCCAGATAAATAGTGTGGCCAATATTTATTGAGCATTTATGTCCCAGTTATTAAACTACTGCCTCTCAACTCCATATCCACCCTTGTGTGCTCGGCTCTGATGTGGGATTGAGGTGGCAAACCGTATTTCTTTGTTGAACAGTACTTTTCCTTGCCCTGCCCATCGGGTTGCTAGAGAGATGGAGACAGTGGAGGAGGAAGAGGCAATAAGCTCCCTCCTGCTTGACTCTCTGTTCCTGTCTGTGTCACACAGGCAAGGGTCCTTTACCTGGGCAAAAGCAGTTTGTTTTTGTTTCCAGTTTCTTTGTTAGTTTCCCACACTCTCAAGATTGGTCTCACCGTGTTTCCTCAGAAACACATGGTACTGGCTGGTGTCCCCTCCTAGAGGCTTGGGTCCTGAGCTTCTCCTCCTAGGATCCACATTCTGATAACCCCACCACTTTCCTTCATTCTCCAGTTACTCTGCCACTTGCTGCCTCAGTGGGGATTTTTGGCTTTTGTTTGTTGGTTGGCTTTTGTTTTGTTTTGTTTTTCTGTTTGCTCCTCTAATCCCTATTTAATCAATCCCCTATATTAAATTCTCTTCTATTAAAATGTCAGTTAGAATTTCTGCTTTCTGAATGAACCCTGACTGATTCAATTTCCTATGTACCAGACACTATGTGCCTTTTACACCTATAATTGCATTTGCCCTTTACGAAATCCTATAAGGGCATTATCCTCTTCTTTATGGATGAGCAAACTGACACAGAGGAATCGAGCTCTTGCCCAAGCACACACAGGCCAGCTTGTGGTGTTGGAAGCTTCTAATTCCAAGGAGGTCGTATCTAAAAATATCTATTTCCTTGAGACTTATGCTTGCTTTTTTTTTTTTTTTACCCCAGCACTAGACTTTATTGCCTCCCTGGCAGAGAGGAGGCATTCTGGGGGCAGTGCCCACAGTGAGCGAGTCAGGGGCAGGTGTGGGGGGAGACTTATGCTTTCTGAGAGTGAATCCGCATCCTTAGTGCCAGGGTCCTTCTTAGAACAAAACTATATGCAAAGTTCCCTGAATAAAGAAGCATGTCACTCTCCCTCTCCGCCCACATATGGCAACCACACAGAGCTTTATTACTGCCAGATGGCTGCAATGTAGGGATGAGACAAGAGGGTACCTGGAACGCGAAAGGCCAGCACAGCAATCCACAGTTATTTCCCACCTACACAGCTACAGAGGAATCAAATTCCAATTGAGAAATGATTATGCCTTTCCCCAGAGTTTCTGATGAAAAAAGCAAATGACGTTGGTAGGGTTGGCCGGAAGCCACCCCATACCGTAACGTTTTCTTTTTCCTTGTAATAGATCGCGAGTCTCTCTCTGTATTGGCGTCACTCTCTTTTCTCCTTTTGTGCATCTCTCCATCTTCTGATCTCCTTCAGCCATTTTCACTCTTCTTGTTCCATCACTTTGTCACCCTACCTGTCACTTCTGCAAGTAAAATAAATTCTTGGAACACAGCTTCATCCTTGGAGGGAGAGATGCAGTTAACTTTTTGAACTTGACACAGAAAAATATTTCCAATACCAACTTTCTCATCAAGAAGTTACTTGTAGGGGCGCCTGGGTGGTTCAGTCATTAAGCGTCTTCCTTCAGCTCAGGTCAGGATCCCAGGGTCCTTGGATTGAGCCCCACATTGGGCCCCCCACTCAGCAGGAACCCTGCTTCTCCCTCTCCCACTCCCCCTGCTTCTGTTCCTTCTCTCTCTGTCAAATAAATAAATAAAATCTTTAAGCATGGAGCACTGGGTGTAGTGCATAAACAATGAATCTTGGATCACTGAAAAAATAAAATAAAATAAAACAAATTTTTTAAAAAATCCAAGAAGAAGAAGAAGAAGAAGAAGAAGAAGAAGAAGAAGAAGAAGAAGAAGAAGAAGAAGAAGAAGTTACTTGTAACCCAAAACCTTCTGAAGCCCTAGTAATTCCTCCTATTTGTTTTGCTGGTGATTGAAATGTGCGCACCTGGTGTGTGATGACAAAGTTACGCTTACTCAGACTGGGGAACCTCAGGAGATTTGCGGTGCTTTCCTTCCACACAAGGAACCACAATTGGCCATATCTTTATCTTTGTCTTTTAAAAAGTTCTATTTCATTTCCAGTTATTTAAAGCCAAAGTGAGGGGCTCCTTGGTGGCTCAGTCAATCAAGCCTCTGCCTTTGGCTCAGGTCATGATCCCATGGTCCTGGGATTGAGCCCCATATCAGACTCTGTTCAGCATCTGTTTCTCCCTCTACCTCTGCCCCTCTCCCCTGCTCATGCTCTCTCTCTCTCTCAAATAAATTACTAAAATCTTTAAAATAAATAAATAAAAGCCAAAATGATGTGTCTTATATATCTGTCTCTGTTTTTTTTTTTTTACTAAATATACTGCTTTTTAGTTTTGAGAGTAATATCTAATCTGAGATTCTTGGATTTGGCATTCTACCCAATATGACTTTTCCTAATCATTTCTTGAAAAATAGCCATTTTTAATGGGGCCTACTCATTACACAAAAAGAAAGAAAATGACTTTATTTCTTATTAAAAACTTTATCACCAAAAGTCACAATTACTCTTGCCATGGGTAGCCATTCTGCTTTACTTTCAAAGGCATCCTCCTGCCGTCTGATGGAGGCTTTCTGGGAATGTGCTGTGTGCATGGTACCAGCAGCAACCTCGGTTAATACTCCATCCTCATGGGTGACACGAAGGGCCCTCTGGGAGGGCGCTGAGCTTATAATGTAATGAGAGTAAGATGAACGTGGGTGTGAATCCCAGCTCTGCAGTTGACTTACCCACTCAGAGTCTCAGCTGTCTCATTTTCTAAAATGTAGATAAATGCTACCATTAAGGTTAGTAAGGGGGAGGTGATATCCATGCTAATCTACCTAATTGTGCAAGATACAGTGTTAGATACTGGTGAGAACGTTCAATCCACACAGCAACTCCTCAAGTTGTGTCCAAGTTGGTATCTTTTGTTTTACATATGAGGAAACCAAGTCTCAGACAATTAATGAAGTTTCCCAAGTTCCAAAACAAGTATATAGCCAACCCAAGTCAAAATCAAATTGTCGATCCCAAAGTTATATCTTTTCCCCAAACCACACTGCTCTCCAAAAAAGAATAGATGAGTACATTTCCAAACAGGCTGAATGGTAATGAAGTGGGAAGTCTTTTTCCAGAGCTCTTTAATTACACCATATATTCCCTTAAGGGACATGACAGTGATAGCAGGAGAAGGGTGTGAAAGAGGAGCAGAGGAGAGCACGGTGTCAATGGCAGGGAGAAACTCTCAAAGAGTAAGGGAAAGACAGGCAGCAGATGAATTTGGTGGACAAGTCTGTCTTCCCTTGTCCATGAAGTACATCACCCAAGTGCATCTTGGTCTGGTGCTCTATAACATTGTTGAAGCTTGAGTGTACCAATATACTACATTATTCTCTCCTAAGGATTCTGGTCCAGTTGGAATGTAGACACAGGTTCTAGACAGGAATTAAAATACAGTGTCTGCCTTATTACTGGTTGAGCTTAATTATAGAATGATTCTTGAACTCAAAGCCAAAATAGGCCACTGAAATGACCTACCTCTCTATTTCCCCCATATTTATCAGGAGATTCTACTTCTAGAGGACACTAAGATGTTGGCCAAATGAAAGAATCACTTTCAACACTTCAACCTGGATATATTAACATCGTATTATAAAACATTACAACCTTTTTTATTAAGACAAAACAATAACACTCATTACTTTGGGTTCATTATGAAGAAAAAGACTTGCCTAGGAAACTGATTTCCATATGTAAAATTATTTTCATGGGAAAATACATTTCACCTACCAAATAAACGTACCCCAAAATGTTGGGAACTCAATCCATTCATCAGTATAAATACAGCCCTGCATTCTCACAGTACCCACTACTATTTCTACAGGAAGGTCAGCTCCAAACTTCTCACTTTTAATTGGAACCAAAAAGAAAAAAATTGCTAAACTCTAGTGACCGTGATAATGATGAGGAAAAAATCCAAATTCCATTGACTCTTTTCCCCTTCATCACCTTCTCTGTACACAATACCCTCTGCTTATGTTTGTCTTCCTTCCAAAGACCTAATTATATAGAAATAGAAACATTTAAAGGTAAAAGTTCTTGTTGATGTTATGTGAATTCATTCTGTTAGTGTTTGGGAAGCTAAGTTTTGCAGGGTCCAGGGAAAGAGAATTTGCCAAGTAATTCCCCCAAAGAGCTAATTTGCTACACTCTATTTTTAGAGATTAGTATCCTCACTTTGGCTCACTGTGAAATAGGATCTACTTATTTCTGCCTCAACTGTGCACACAAGAAACTAGTCTGAGACTGCAACTTGACTGTCACTGTGGAACACTTCATTCAACAAATACTCTCTGAGAATTTAGGGTTTAGGGAATCACTCTAGTAAGTAGCAACATAGAGAGTTTCAAGTTGGTACTTTCAATATCAAGATAGATAATCCATCCAACACTAGCTTCTCAATTCTTTTACTTTCTCTCCTACAACAATTGTATCCTCCATCTCATCTCACAAACCCAACCCATGTCATATCCAAGATGACCACATTCTACTGCAATCCCTCTAAAAGATCAACTGGAAGAATCCCACACTACCACCAACCTCACCTCCAGCTCTCTCCTGCTGTGCTCACATTCCAACAATCCCTCAATCCCAGCCAGATTAAAATTGATTCAATTTACATTCCTCATACCTTACCTTTTTGTTTTTATTCACTTAAAAGTCCATAGCCCGGGCACCTGGGTGGCTCAGTGGGTTAAAGCCTCTGCTTTCGGCTCAGGTCATGATCTCAGCATCCTGGGATCAAAGCCTGCATCGGGCTTTCTGCTCAGCAAGGAGCCTGCTTCCTCCTCTCTCTCTCTGCCTGCCTCTCTGCCTACTTGTAATCTCTCTCTCTATGCCAAATAAATAAATAAAATCTTTAAAAAAAAAGTCCATAGCCCATCATTATAATCAGTCATCTACATAGACCTGCGACTTTTCTCCCCTCGCTCTCACTTGCGGAAAAGCAAAAAATGAACAAACAAAAATGCTTAAAACTAATTATCAACCTTCTTTTGTGCCTGCAAACATAGCTGGAGGAAAACACACAAGCACATGAGTGGTTCCACTTTGAATTCCCAAGTACTGACCTCCAGATCGTGTCACTTTGATTCAGGAAATATACCACTTACCCCTCTTCAAACATCTCTGCCTGTTTGGCTGTCTGTTTCTCACCTTCTCATCTCTCCTCAAAGTTCTGTCATCTTTTTCTACTTCCTTATTCTTAGTGGATGACCTTGCATCTTATTTGATTGAGACAGTAGTGCCATTAGAAGATAACTTCCAAATGTTCCACACAAATCTACCACACTAAATACACCTGAACCATACATACTGAATCCCTTCCCATGCAATAATGGCGTGCTCCCATCGACAGCCAACTTTTCCACATGTGCACTAGTTCCTCTCCCATTTCACTAACTCAAGGAAACTGCTCCAGCAAGCCTCTATATCTTCTATCATCAATCATTTCCCCTTCTGGGTCATCACCAGGAGCATACAAATATGATATCATGTCCCCCATCAACCACTTTCAGCTACAGTCCATTTCTTTCACAGAAAAACTCTTCCCAAGAGTGGTCCACGTTCTAGCTCCACTTTCTCTTTCCATCTTCTCTTGAACATTCTTCAGTTAGGCTTTCAACCTCATGTCCTCACCAAAACTAATTCAATCAAGTTCAGCAATGGCCTTTAAATCAAAAACAATTCTCAATTCTTACCAGACTCAGCCTATCAGCTACATTTAACATGATGACCTCTCCCTAATCCTTGATATATTTCCTTCACTTACCTTCAGGATATCACTTGGCTTTCCTCCTAACACACTGACCACTTCTCAGGCTCATTCACTGGTTTTCCTGACTTATGAATGTTGGAGTGCTCAAAGACCTGTCCCTTGGATCTCTGTTCTTATTTATCTATATTTACTCTCTCGAATAGGTCAACTCATCCAATCCCACAGCTTTAAATATCATTTATATGCTAATGGTATCCAGATACTCATCGCTAACCTGTACATATCTCCTGAACTCTAAACTCCTACATTCAATTTCCAATTTAAAATATTCCCTTAGATGTCTCATAGGCATCTCAAACTTCACATTTTTAAAACTCAGCTCCTTCTCTTTTTCTACCAACCTGCCCTTACAATAGTCTTCCCCATCTGAGTAAATGGTAGCTCCATTCTTACAGTTTCTCAAGTTGAAAAGTTAGAGTCATTCTTCACTCCCATCCTACACCTTGTTTTCAACAAATACCCATTGACCTTCATTTTGAAGACTATCTATAATCAGACCGCTTCTCACAACTTTCTGTTACCACTCTAGTCCAAGCTGCCATAATTCCTTTTTCAGATTATTATTACAGCATACTTTGAATGAGTCAACTACCCTTCCTTTTTCTTTCCTTGTCCCCTTACACTCTGTTTCCTGTATAAGAGCCAGAATGACCTTCTAAACTTATAGATCAAATTATTCCTCTCCTCTGTTCAAAACTCTTCAATAGATTTTGGCATCACTCTGAATAGATTAGAAGTCATTACCCAGCCCTGAAAGGCCCTTGGTGTCCAAGACTGGCTCCCTTCCTCTCTGACCTCATCTCCTGCTAGGGTCCCCTCTCTTACTTTGCTGCTGCCATACAAGCCTCAAAGCTGCTCCTGATCCATTGAAGCCCATGTCTACCTGCAGGAGTTTGTCCTGACTGCTCTCCATGCCTGAGAATCGATTCCTCATGACATCCTCTTAGCTGCCACCTGCTTTTTTACAGAGGACTATACTCCAATGTTAGTATAATAGAGAGGATTCCCTAAATAACCTGTCCAAAATTGCTTTGCACTATCACTCTGTGTCCTCTTTCTTGGTTTTATTTTTCTTCTTAATACCTATTCCCATCTGACATAGGAGATAATGTCTGGAGCCCATGCCCCTAACTAGAATATAAGTTCCATGAGATGAGTAACGCCATATCTTTTTTCTTTCTTTTTAAGTAGGCTCCATGCCCAGCATGGAGCCCAATGCAGAACTTGAATTCACGACTCCAAGATCAAGACCTGAGGTAAGATCAGGAGTCCGAAGCTTAACCAACTGAACCATCCAGGTGCCCCATCTTTGTGTTTATGACTATATCCACAATGTTTAGAACAATGTCCCTAGCAGCTTCCAAAAATATTGGCTGAGTGAGGGAATGAATGGATAGATGAGTAAACTTAGGTTATGGGGCTGTAGAAGCTTTTACAAAAAGACCTTTCACACAGCCAGGCCACAACACAAGTTCTCTATGCCCTTAAACAGAACTTTGTGAGAAATGCTGAATTAAGGATCATCCCAAACTGATTCAGTTCACAAAAAGACTTATGATTTTTAAATCAAGTCTGATAACAAATACCAACTGTGACTTGAGTATCACACCCCCCAAAAGATGAAACTTGCTTGTTGATGAGCAAAGATCAAAAGGATCAGGGATGCTTTCAATTGTTCCCTCCTTGCATGAAGATAATACTCAGCCATGAAATGCTCCTAGCAGGTCAGTCTCACGAGGAAACACATGTCTCATCCATCATTCTGGCACTGTCCTCTTTCTTTCCCCTGGATCACTAGGAATCATTCTCTTCACATGACTGATGTGGCTGTCATTCAGACAATTGGCACTCCAGAACTACACATTTTCTGTGCAGGTGCAGACCTGAACACCTTACAGGCACTGAAACACGTAGACTTATAAATTGCCAATGCCTTTTTGACCCACTATGTGGAAACAAGTGCACAGACCAACAACTGGACTTATCACTTATCTCCCTAAACTAAAAGGCATCAAGTGGACAACTGCAGTTTTCTGCTATCAGGGGATTGAACATCTTTTGTGCACAGCTCCTGGATCCATCCACATACTCAAGTCAACTCCATTACTCTATTCAGAAGGCATTTTTCTCCTCAAAGAAGCTGCTACATGAGAGGTATCTGGCTGACTCAGTCGGTAGAGCTTAGGACTCTTGATCTCAGGGTTGTGAGTTCGAGCACCGTGTTGGATGTAGAGATTACTTAAAAGATAAGTAGCTGCTACATGAACCACAGATAAGACCACAGGTTTCAGAGTCAGACAGTGATGGGTCTGAATCCCAGCTCAGATCCTTATTGACTATGAAACCATAATTAGTTACTTCACCTCTCAGTCCATTTTTTTATCAGTAAGGTAGAAATAATAGCAATGTCAATTTTGCTCAAAGATTTACTCATCATGGACACAGAAAGCCTTAGCACAGTGCCAGATATATATGGAGGATTCAATAAATAGATTAATTTTTTTTTTTTACTTTCAGGGCTCTTTTTTTTCTGTGGTAGGTTGTTTCCACAAACAGCAACAATGGTCTTCCATCCCACATGCCCATTTGCAACATGACTTTTCCACTCCTCCTATAAAGCAGGAGTCTATTTCCCACCCACCCACTCCTTGAATATTTTAGGCTGGCCCCAAATATTGCTCTGATGGAAAGAACACAGGAGAAGTGGTGCTGTGTGATGACAGAGCCTAGAGATTGAAAGCTTGGCGCTTCTGTTCCACCCTCTTGGAGGCCAGCTGCTACATGCAAGCTTGGACTAACCCAGGGAATGGTGGGATCACAGAGAGAGAAAGAAGCCACATGGAAGAAAATGGGTGCCCAGTGGCAGCCGGCACCAAGCCCCCAGATGTGTCCCTGAGGAGGTTTGGAGCACTACCATATGATTAGTCCATGATCTCTCTAGTGCAATCAGATCTGAGTCTTCACATACTAAAACACTGTACATACTACTTTATCTTAAATTACTTTCCTTTTACTTCTTCCTTGGCTATATTGAGGCATTAAGTTGATTTGTTTTGAAAACATATTGTGGATGGGTTGTATTATCTTTCTGGTAAAGTGAAGAACAAGTTATGAAATATTAGGTACTAAAAGGAGGCATAAGGTAGTAAATCACTGCCTTTGGGCCACCTCGCCTAGATCCAGGAGCCCCCTGATGGACATTCAGTTACCCATATGCTGTCTATATAAAAACTAGTTATGATTTTTCACAAACTTGCTGATTCCTTTCTTCTCTCATGGATCTCTTCTGTCCAGGCCAGGGTTTTTCAGTGTTATTTAATCTAAGACCTCTTGATTAACATGAAAATAATCTCTCTCTCTCTCTCTCTCTCTCTCTCTTTCTCTCTCTCTCTCTGTCTCTCTCTCTCTCTCACACACACACACACACACACACGCACACATACATATCAGAGAACAACCTCTGGCTCCAGCAGAAACCCACCCCATCTGGTCATTTCACTAGACAGTCAACAGCAGGCTTCTTGAGAAAATCAACAGTGCAGCTGATGTCCAGACCCCACCCCTTCTCCCAGAGGGCCTAGAACATGCCTGAGGACTGAATAAACATTTGGTTTATTTCGTCCATGTTGGCTTCATAAAACAGAAGACAATATTGCCTGAAATTAATATCAACTTGTTCAAACTCCTGACTCACTGTTTTCGAATCTCCAGAGGAAGTATTTACTTCAACACCTCCCTCCACACACACACATACAGAAATCCAAGAACCCTAGGAATTCTCCCATGTTACAAATACCTCCACAGTAAATGATTATTGTACAAAACCAAGCGAGTTGCCTAGAGATTCTCAGGGAGGTCGTATTAAATCTTTGGATAAGAGCAGTTTACAAAATATCTTTAGGCATGGGAAGCACCAATGTTTATTGCACCAGATTCCTTACACAATTTGTCTCAATGTTCACACAGTTCCCTGAGGTGCTATAATTATCCCCATTTCACAGACAAGGAAGTCACTCAAGAACAAGTGTGAAGGGGCTTGAAAGTCAAGGTCAACCTTATCCAGTGGCAGAGCCCAGTTCTTGAAGGCCGAGTCTAGTGTGCTTCCTGCTATATCCCAACTGGGGCTGTAGAAAGTCTACAGTGGTCTCAAGCAATTACTTAACTTTTTGGTTGGTCCTTACTTTTTCCACACATAAAATAAGGAGGAAACTATCACCACATCACCCACTTGTTGCAGATCACAAGAGTTTGCTACAAATCAACTGTTTGGACCCATGTGGGGCACAGAGTAGGTGCTATTATTATCATACAGCCTTGTATTTTTTTATATTTTTATTAACATATAATGTATTATTTGTTTCAGGCGTACAGCTCTGTGAATCATCAGTCAATTCACATCGCTCACCATAGCACATACCCTCTTCAATGTCCATCAGTCAACCTCCTCATCCCTCCTACTCCCTTCCCCTCCAGCACCCCTCCGTTTGTCAAACAGCCTTTTAAAACAGAAACCCAAATTGGTGATCATTATGTTGGGGCCTCTGCTGTTTTCTACAGAAGGGATTTTTGTGTGTTCAGGACAGTAAGGAATTTTTGCATGTTCATGGGAGATTTGGCCTGACAAGGACGGGGAAACAGGAAGTACACCGCCTGGGTCTTGTGTCTCCTAGAACAACCTGTTTTGTATAGCCCATTAAAAGGGGCTTTCAACACTTGTGATATCCAACACCTATTTCCATTATTCATCTATTATATTTATTATTCCAACCCCTAAAACCTGTTCCCAGAACCAAGGCCATGAAAACCCTCATGGTGAAGCCCCAGCATTGCCGACTTTTCAATCAGGTTTCACCTCCAGGGCTGCAGGGGAATCACAGAATGGAAAGTGTCTTAGTGATTCTATTGTGACACCACTCTTCATTTTACTGAGAAGGAAACTGAGGCACAGAAAGGGGAAGGGGTTTGTTTTCTCAAGCTAGCCCCTCACTGCTCTGGGAAATAGCAATCACCCTCCTTATTTTATGGCTCTTCCTGATACACAATGCACACGTGATGCTGCAGCTGTTGCAAACCACATGTGAACCCCAGTGTCCCCTCTCCTCGCCCCCATGCCTATCTGCTTTGCACGTGCACCATCCTTTAGCAAGGAATACTTCTCTCCGTATCATCCACCAGGTTATTTCCAGTTTGTCCATCCCGTTCACCTCAAGGGCCCATTTGGTCTCAGCTGGGCTCTGACGACAGACTCAGCTAGTCTCCCTGCTTCCCCTCACCTTCCTGCAGATCATCTTCATTTTTTAATGTAAATCACACCATGACTCTCTCCTGCTTAAAAGCCTCCAGTGGCTTCCTGACACCATTAGATAAAACCCAAACTTCTTGATTTGCCTCCAAGGTCCTACAGAATCTGGTCCTGCCTATTTCTCATCTCACTTCCTGCCATCCTCCCTGCCCTGTGTTCCATCCACACTGACATTTCTTCTGCTCCCTAAGCATTCATATTCTTACTGGGGGCCACTTGTTCTTCCTCCTCCCAAAACTCTTGCCCTCACATCTTCACAGAGGTAATTCCTCCTCGTTTGGGTCTCAAGCTACCTCCACTGCCTCAGAGTTTTCCCATTACCATGTAATTATTCTGCGTCCCATGCCCTGAGTATTTCTCTGATAACATTTCCAAGTGTCTAGAATTATTATTTGTTTATTCACTATCTGTCTCTTCCACTGGATGTCTATTCTGTCATGGAAACAATAGGGTCTTGTTTGCCAATAATCTTTAGAGCCTATCACAACACCTGGCACAGAGTTTGTGCTCAATAAATATTTCCTAAGTAGATAAGTGAATCAACATCCAAGACTAGTGTTTTCAAAAGCTACCTGATGACTTAATAATAGTCTGTCAGCTGGAATTTCCCATAAGAATCCCAAAATATTGAAGTGATCATATAGTTTTCATGCATTACTTTTCTCCAAGTGATTCATTGTTCTACCCATTTGTTCTCAAGTGAATGTGCTACACACCCCCACCCAGGAAAAGACTTCTCATGCTCTTTTTAGCTTTATCCTCTGCTTTCTACCAGAAGTGTAAGAAACCCCACTCCCTGTCTCTTCTTATGTCCCTGATAGATGTTTTGCCTACCCAGTGTTGCCTAGAAACTCTCCACCAATCACCACCAATCAGATGGGGCACAGGGTCAGCAGTAAAAGTGAAGCCACAATTATATCTATAAAGGAAACACATGGGTTAGGTTTTGAAAGCCAGGCATTAACCCTTACTCTGCCACTCACTTGGCATGACACCTTGAGAATGCATCTTCACTTCTCAGGATCTCAATTTTCTTATCTCTAAAATAGAATGTGGTCACCATGAGCATTCTCCTCTCAAATCTCCCACTGCATGTAGTGTAATTGACGGAGGTCCCCAGTCACGCTGTCTGAAATCCTTCACCTCACTGGCACCACCAGCCAAAGTCTGAGAGCAGCAAGGCCACTCCTGGGAGAGAAAGGCACATTTCTAGGAGATGTGAGACTCCACAGGCCAGTGACTTCAGCCCAAAGGCTCTCTACCAGCTTTGCTGAAACTTTCTTTGAACTGCACTTCCATCATATACTACTGCTATTCATTCCTTCCTTTCCTTTTCTGTGGTACTAAGACCTGCATCATGGTCTGATGGCTCCCCTATTCTCCACTTCCCCCTTTCCCTTTTTGCTAGAGGGTGACTTCCATAATCAATCTCTTGCATGATCAATCCAATTTTAACATCCGCCTCTTAAAAGACGTAAACTAACATGTTGAGGCAATACCTCATCTTCCTTCTTCCTCTGTTGCTGTGAGGATGGTGTCAGTGAAAATGTTTTACAAAGTACGTAAGGTATCATAAGGTATAAATCATCATATGAAAGACATAGCCTCATTCATTCATTCATTCAGCAGTTAGGTACTGAATACCACCATGAGCTGAGCTCTGGGCCAAAGATCTGGAGACACCAGGAATAATGTTCCTTCTGGAACAGATCATAGGCTAGAGGAGCTATCCAGATACCTCATGACCTTGCACTTAGATAATAATACAGTTTTAGTAGGGAAACAGAAAAGAAAAAAAGATAGAGTAAGAAGGAAAGATGTCAGAAGGAGGCAAAACAGAAGTAGCCATTATTCCAAGGCACCACGAGTATTAGATCGTGCCTGTTCAAGCGTATGTGAGCAGTTTTTAAATTGTGCTCTACTAAACACAGTCCATTGCTCCCCTCCTGCCAGAGCCTTGCAGCACCAGCGGGCCTTGTTGGGATGCAATGGTTGTAACGCATTTGCAGGGAAACTCTTCAACTGTTGTCACCATTTCGTGGCCCAGAATATTCAGCTCAACAACAGATCTCCAAGAGAATATGCTCTGTGTTGTAATTTTCCAAAGGCGACACGATTATAAAACCCAAGCAGATGGAAAGACGATTACAGTGGACGGGAAAAGCTGTTAGCAGTTTCCATTTGTAGACAAAACCATTATTTTTTAGCAGATCGCTGCCAGAATTTGATGAATCTGGTACTCTTTGCACCCTCCACTTTGCAGAAAGCCCCGTAACTCTGTCAGACTTTGAAAACAGTTGCAGGATGCTATTTTTGTACATTTGTTTATGTCAAAAGCATTAGCTCATAGGGTTTCACATTTAGCTTGTTGTTAATCTCTAAACTGCTATTAATGTATAGTTCCCAATCCTGAAAATTGGACTTCAAAATAAATGACTGTGTGATTATCTTTTATTTAAAATATTACTGCACCCCATCACTCTGTGTCAAGGCCAAGCTTGTTTATGGGAGTGCTTGATTATATAATTGCATATTAGAAATCATTTGTAAGGAAAATTGATTGGTATACTTCACAGCAAAGATTTCACCAGAAATAACCCTGCCTTGAGCTGCAGGAGTAGAGCACCAGGTTAGAAATGACACAACAACTTCAGAAGCCTGTCACCATCTTGTTTATTTCTCATCACAGAAAGGAATCATTGCCCAAGGAACACTGAAGGAAAGAACTGTTGGCTGTGAATAAATGTGGCCAACAAATCAAGCTTGAGGCAGTGTGGTGGGGTACTCAACAGAGATTCATGAGACTCAAATTCTAGCTTCAAACTTGCTGGTGACTTCTAAGCAAATTGCTCAGCTTCCTCAAACCTCCATGCCTCCATCAATAAAATGGGAATGCAACAGTGGGCTGATCAGGCTCAGAAGTGGGCGATATCTGCATAGATGCTTTGGAAGTTGAACAGAATCTCAAGCCTCAGGTGAGTTTCACTCCAGACCGGAAGACTGATGGATGATAGGTAGATGGCAGTTCCTCCTAGATGGTGACAGCATCACTAAGACCTCACCCACTCAGCTTCCATGCAGCCTTGGGGTTCCCAGACTGAGGACCTCCATTCCATTCTATCAGGTCTTCCTGTCTGCACATTCCCTTCCCCAGCCTGTGACCACTTTTTTTTTCATAATCTCTGCTAATAAGAAAATTTGTTCTGCAAAATATGCAACCAAATCTGTCTGTGGCAAGTGTTTGCAGCCTTTGTTTCGAGTTCTGAAGAAGATTATCTCTGTCTTGTATGATGTGGGAGTGAGGAAGGCAAACCAATGAAAACATAAATTACCAGACCATGGAAATAAAATAACAATAACAGCAATAATAGTAATGAGGCAGTCCTCCCAACAGTATTGGTTCTTCTGGGAAACAAATTCCATAAGCATAAGGATTGTCATAACCCTAGAAGTGCTCATTTAATTTGAAGGATTTTTTAAAATTAACTTTTTTATTTGCTATTTTTTCATTCTTGAAATAACTCAGGTTTGTTGCAGTAAAAGAAAGGAAATACACATAAGCAAAGTAGAAGAGGAAGAAGAAGAAAGGGGAAGAGGAAGAGAGAAGAGAGAACTATTCTTAATTCCTCTTCATAATCCCTGTATCCAAATAGAACTACCATGAACATTTTAGAGCATCTTCTTACATTATTTCCTGTGAATGTATGCTAAAAACTTTCAAGAGTTAAATCACATTGCATATACTGTATTATTACCTGCATTCTTAACCCTACTATATATCATAAATCACTTCCCATGTTATAACATATTTCTCTGCACCATTTTTATTTTTTTCAGTATTTTTTTATTTTATTTTTCAGTGACCCAAGATTCATTGTTTATGCACCACACCCAGTGCCCCATGCAATACGTGTCCTCCTCAATACCCACCACCAGGCTTACCCATCCCCGCCTCATAACCCTCAGTTTGTTTCTCAAGGGTCCACAGTCTCTCATGGTTCATCTACCCTTCTGATTTACCCCAATTCACTTTTCCTTTCCTTCTCCTAGAGTCCTCCATTTTATTCCTTATGTTCCACAAGTAAGTGAAACCATATGATAATTGACTTTCTCTGCTTGACTTATTTCACTCAGCATAATCTCCTCCAGTCCTGTCCATGTTGATACAAAAGTTGGGTATTCATCCTTTCTGATGGCTGAGTAATATTCCATTGTATAGATGGACCACATCTTCATTATCCATTCGTCTGTTGAAGGGCATCTGGGCTCTTTCCACAGTTTGCTGATTGTGGACATTGCTGCTATGAACATTGGGGTACATATGGCCCTTCTTTTCACTACATCTGTATCTTTGGGGTAAATACCCAGTAGTCTGCACCATTTTAAACATTTGCATCATCTTCCATTGCAAATAAGCACCATAATCCCAAACATACCAGAAACTTCTTTGTTACCATGTCTTTCCTGATATTTTTCTGAGTATGTTGTTGCCATTCTGAGGGCAAACCTAACACCTGTCCCCAGACTAAAGATTATCTTAGAAAGCAGATATGTCGATTAAGATTGCAAATGAGGACTTCCCTTGTCAATTCATTTGTCTCTTTACCAGGTGGCAAGTTTTTTCATACTGTTACCTCCACTTGCTGTATGACAGTAGTGAGCTTCCTGAGGGCAACTGTGATGCTGTATTTGCCTCCTCGATGCCCGTGACCGCCCCAGGGTCCAGCACATAGTATACCTTGATAAATAATTGTCAAAATGAACTAAGCCAAACCTTCTCCCCATCATGAGGAAATGCTTACTAATTGTGCCAGCCCCAACTCAAAATCACCTTTTTCCCCATGAGCACATAGCTTGATTTTCCTTCCCACGGTAATTCCACAGAATTTTATCCAGGTCCTTTAGCATTTATCACAATAAATTTTCTGTGTGTCTGCCTATCCTTCTCTCTATATATGCTTATTCCCAGCACCTAGCAGAGTCTGGCGTGAAATAAAATGAACAAACAGCCAGAGATGGGGTGTTTTTTTTTTGGCAACTAGCATAAAGTCATACACAATGTTGGCACTAAATAAATGTTTGTTGAATGAAATCGAATTGAATTGAACTGAACTGAACTGAATTGGTGCTAGGATTTCCAGTAACAGAACTGAACAAACTGCTACCTCTTTATCTCTAGTTTGAACCTTAATGATCTTACTGAAGTCCAATGATGGATGAGTATGGCGTATCCTCTTTCCCTTTCTCACCTCTCAAAACTCAGAATGCTGACACTTTTCATGCCCTGTTGATTCTTTTCCTTCTTTCAAATGATAAGGTCGGACATGGTTTATTTGCAGTGATTGTATTGATCCTCATTCTAGAAAGGCAATTAGGTCTTTCCCTTGCAGGTGAATTTTCATTGACCTTTACTGGGAGAGACAGATTCTGACCATGGGATGCTTTAGGTAAAGTCAAGGTTCAGTATTTAAATGTGACCAGTCCAGTGAGCTAAAATTTTTACCAACAGAGTTAACTCTCATCATCATGTCAAATGAGTTCTTTCATGTCACTTCTGAAAGGGTTATGTGCAAACATGGATTTGAACATAAAGCAAAGGAATATGAAATTGTTTAACCTTTCAAATCAAATAAAATCTGTATCCTTTTCAAGTTCATCAATGGTGTTATAAGTCATGTATCCAGCACAAAGGATAGTGTAGACAAGAGCTAACTGAGTGAGCAAATCTGGGTTGAGTAGGAGTATAATTCCTTACCTTGGAACAAGGCTGCCAGATTTATAAAACACTATAATAAGTGTTGACTCATTTGTCCTTGAAAGAACTCTTGCAAGAAAAATATATTCATCCCCATTTTACAGAAGGTAAAACCAGGGCTCAAAAAGAATAAGGAATAAACTAAAAATAACAAAACCAGTAAGAGGTCTTGTATCAAAACCCTGGCTCTTTCTACTGTATTTTGCTACTATGATTTTGGTTTTGTGAAATAAAGGTGTTCATAAATGATTTCCTATGCATTATCTCATCTGATACAAATACCTGTTACTGAGAGCATCAGCTGCTGATAGTTCACACCTGAGTCATTCCCCAAGACCTTCAGCAGAGATGAGCTGCTTCACCCCACATGACATTGCTTTCTCAGGGACAGCCCACATGAGATGTGGGGGATACAAAATTCAGCTTCCACCTAGATTGAAACAATTCTGAAGGGCCATCCCAGCTCCAAAACTCCCCCATGAAATCATCTGAGACCTCTATTACAAGTGCATTAACTCCTCCCTCTCACCTCACTCCCTATCTTGTGCTGTTCCCAAAGGTACTCCTTGATAAACTCCCTACCCATACATCTTTATCTCCAAGTATTTCTCAGGGAACAGGAACTGAGATGGTTAGTGCTCGGAGTGGTCAAAGAACTGATTTTTAAGATGGGATTTGGAGCTGGATCCCTTGCCAGCTGGTCAACACTGGGAAATACATCACAAGGAGTAGAGGAGGTCCTAATAGCCCAAAGCATATCATAGCAGGAGTTGTTACAGTTTTGCTGATGGAGAACAGAGATAGAATGTTGGTGAATGAGAATGGATCTCAAGTATTGCTGAGATTTAGGAAAAACAATAATCACAAGGACCATGGAAGCAGATGGTTTTTATTGGGGGGTGCTTTAAACAAATGTAATGAGATGCTGAAGATGCTGAATTGCAAATTTAAGGCAAAGTGCAAAACCCAGAGGGTCTCCTTGGCAGCATACAGACTCTTCATCTTCTGCAGCCAGAGGACAGAAAACAACTAGGGATCAGACACAGGGCTCAAGTAGAGAGGCCACGGAGTTCAGAAAAGATTTAATTTTAACCCTGGAAAGTCTGTTCTGCCTTGGTGTGGAAAGAAGTAGGGCCCCAAGATGCTGGATGGAGACCTTGGTGTCAATACCTCAGAAGGAATCTGTAGATTGTCCTGATCCCTATGGCCATAGAGAAGTGACCATTCCTCCATGTTAAAGCCTAGTTCTCCTAGTTCTTGCTTGAAAATATTGCAGAAGTTTCAAGATAACATGAACCACCCGCCCCTCCCAACTTTGTCTCCATCTCCAAGCCTGGACACTAGGCTAATAGCTACGAGCAAAACACAATATCACCCAGCCAGGGAAATGCTTGACCTGCATGGAGAAGGAAAGGGACCTGGTCAATATATACCAGCATTTTCTGGGCAAGTACGCACAGAGCACTGGATCAAGTGGGTGTGGGTGAAACATAATTAGATAAAAGATATTTTGTTGATATGGGAGTCTACTACATAATAAAATATTTTACCAGGATTAAGACAGATCTCAAGGCCAGGGTAGATGCTTAACTTCTTATATGATCATATGAGGTGTTATGTGTCACTAAGGAGGAACTTAAAGTTATTGTAGCTTTTCAAAATGTTGATCAAATGATAGAGATATGTACTATAACCCAAGATACTACATGTCTATCTATTAAAATGAAGTCCAAGGGACTGCATGGTAGGAAGACCAGGTATATACCAAGAAACTAACCAAAAGACAACTTAAAGCACACCAAAGACAGAATTCTCAAAGGTGATAGAAATTCTAAAGAAGCAATATGATGCTTATATTCTTATCACTCAAGTACAGATTAGAGCAGACAATGATAATCCAGAAGCAATAAAAATTCCTGGAATAATTTCATAGGTGAAAGAAAATTTTCTTTACCTGGTGTTTAAAAGAAGACAATTTAATGACTAGAGAACTTTAATTGTTTGTTTTTCACTTTTAACCTTAAACAAACTTTAGACAAATTTGTATATTTGTAACCACATTAAGAAGTTAAAAAATTAATTGGTTGATTAGTTAGTTATGCTATTGGATAAATAAAGAAATAAAGATGGCAGAGATGCCTGGGTGGCACAGTAAGTTAAGCATCAGATTCTTGATTTTGTCTCAGGTCATGATCTCAGGGTCATGAGATCAAGCCCCACATCAGGCTCCATGCTGAGTGTGAAGCCCACTTAAGATTCTCTCTCTCCTTCTCCCTCTGCCCCTACTCCCTGTTCTCTCTCTCTCTCTCTCTCTCTCTCTGTCAAAAAAAAAAAGAAGTAAGAGGAGGAGGAAGAAAAAAAAAGAGAGGAGGAGGAGGAAGAAGGTGGTGGCTGCAAAGTGAAGCAATTTGAACAGAAACTTTGACCCAGTTATTCCACTTCTGGAAACATAGCCTACAGATATCTTACAGATATCCATGCCCATGTGTACAAAGATGTATGCAGAAAGATGTTCACTGTAGAATTATTTGCATTGGCCAAGGGGAAAGGATAAAACAACATAAACCTATGGGGCTAATTAAATAAAGGATGTCACACTAATATGATGGTATACCAATGAATCATTTCTTTTGAAAAGTGATTTATTGAGTTAGATTGTTGATTGTGCTAATAGCTCCAAAATACAGTTTTAAGTAGAAAAACAAGTACAGAACCATGTACCATTCTGTCTCATTTTGTTTCAAGTTATATGCAAATCTTTTTGCATGTATTTTCCCAGAAAGTTTCTGGACTATACCAAATGAACACTTCTCACCGTTTCTCCAACAAAGGAGGTAGAGGTCTAAGGGGTGAGGAAAGAGTAGCAGATGAACTTCTCAAATGAGAAGACTCATATTGTTACTGTTAGAACTGTGTACCATTTGTACTCTTAGTGTTTAGCCTTTTCATTTATTAGATTATTTTTAGATAATAGAAAAGATTATGTTTCAGAAAAAAAGGAGAACATAAGTTAGCAAGACTGAGAAAATTGACTCTGAAATTCAGTCTCCTAACAAGATATCAAGTAAACAGTAGTCACTAACCTTGACAGATAAACGTCGTCTACAGAAAGCACTGGTCCTCAGCTTCATCATCGAGAATCACAGGATAAAACAAGAGGATATTTTGGCCATAGACCCATGACAATCAACCATCTGATGAAAACAAAAACACTCAGGTAAAAACCTAATCACTGTTTGCCCTCATGACACACTGTCTCAATCTCAAGACATAGTATAGCCCATAGAATTGTTTTTAAATTTCCACGTGGGCATCTAGAATGGGGGAACACCACCTTCATCTTCAAAAAACACAGACGGGGGTGGTAGGGTAGGGTTGGATGATGGACATTGGGGAGGGTTTGTGCTATGGTGAGTGCTGTGAAAGGTGTAAGCCTGATGATTCACAGACCTGTACCCCTGGGGCAAACAATAATTAAAGAAATAAATAAATACAAATATAAAGACACAGATAGGCATAGGCAATTGCCAAGAATGTCAGTAATAATATGGGAAAATGACATATTCAGGCTCTTGATTATAACAAAAATTGAATTGGGACAGGGTTACTACTCCCCAGAACCTTCTGAATTTACCTGTGCCCATGATTAGTGCCTAAGTCTCCAATCAGAATCAGCATAATGTGGCAGAAATGTCCACAAATCTGGGGTCAGAAGAGCTAGATTCAAGCCTCAGGTATAATAATAAACTTTAATTAAGTCACTTAAATTTTAAGCCCAATTTTTTACATCTCCCAAAGAAAAATGAAAGAGGACTATAAAATTTGACATTTAACCTAGGTATTAATTAGAAAATAAAGGGCTCTGATATTCATGTCCACTTACAAAATGAGACAAATCACAAATGCACACACACACACACATCTGCACACATACACACATACACTTTCAACGAAATTTTATAATGTTCTTAAACTCCATAAAACCTATATTCACAGATTCTGGCTAAGATTTCTAACATCATATCATCTGTTTGTTCTTACGGAAGATGTGATGTCAATGTTTGATGAGAACAACATAAGAAGTAGTGCAGAGGATCATAGGGGAAGGGAGGGAAAACTGAATGGGAAGAAATCAGAGAGGCTGACAAACCATGAAAGACTCTCAACTCTGGGAAACAAACTGAGGGTTGTGGAAGGGGAGGTCATGGGGGGATGGGGCAACTAGGTGATGGGCACTGAGGAGGGCATGTGATGTGATGCGCACTGAGTGGTATACACAACTGATGAACTGTTGAACACTACATCTGAAAGTAATGAAGTACTATGTGTTGGCTAATTGTATTTAAATTAAACAAAATTTAATAAGAATTCATTAAA
This sequence comes from Ailurus styani, assembly GCA_002007465.1. Lineage (NCBI taxonomy): Eukaryota > Metazoa > Chordata > Mammalia > Carnivora > Ailuridae > Ailurus > Ailurus styani. The sequence goes on from LNAC01000206.1 coordinate 29,421, forward strand.
AAATAAGAAAAGTACAACATATTAACCCCCACTCCCCCATGTATCAAAATTTTTTTTAAAAAACCTATTTCTTTCCCCAAAAGATCGACTATCATCTCATTTTAGATGCCCACATAACAGCTAGTGAAAATGGCAACTTCTGTTTTTGAAGTATTACCTATAACTTTCACAAATTGTCTTGTATATATACAGTTAGTAAAGGCAGAGCCTAGAGTCAAACCCAAGTATGTCCAGCTAAAAAGCCCATTTCTTTTCACTGCATCACTTGGACATGTAGATATCTGAAGACTGATCAATTTCCCAGGACCTCTCAGATGCTTGCAGACTCTAAGAACCCAAATCACACATTTAATAATATTTTAATATATTGCTTCCCTTTTGGTTTCGTTGTTGTTGTTGTTTTATTTTTTCAGTGATCCAAAATTCATTGTTTATGCACTACACCCAGTGCTCCATGCAATACATTGCTTCCCTTTTGAATCAAACTGGTGAAAAGAGAAGATCCTGAAGAAGTCTACCCAAGGAATATACAAGAATGAGTACCCTTTCAACATTTTGGGACTTCAGTTAAATAGCTGTATTATAGGATGCTTATTCCTTTATCTATCTTTTACTCAGTATTCCCATCAGCACAGGGCGATTACTAATGAATACATTTCTTTTTATTTTCTCTTGCATTTCTTTCAGATGAAATTAAGCTTTGCAGACCAACATCTCCAATCACAGTCATACGGCTTTTTTGCATGTCAGACTTGATTTTTTCCTCTGAGTTTTACTAAGCGATATTTACACCCAATTTCAATTTCAAAGAAAAAAATTCATGATGCCTCTTCTCACCTTTAGCATATCAGAGTACCATACTTGTCTTCATGCCCTGCCTTCTGCTTCTAGTACTCTCGCCACCTCACCCTGCATAGACTCTGCTAATGAACTTCTAGCCAATTAAAATCATCCTCAGTGAAAAATCCCATGGGATTCCCTCTCTTCAAACTCCCCTGCCTACCACAAGAATAGTTCCCCCTCCTTTTTTTCATCCTTTTTTCATTGAATGGAGGAAATTATCTTGACTAAGCATCAATGATGTTCTTAGGCAGAGAGAGAGAGATCAAGAGTTGGTTTTGCTCCATTCATGCCAAAGATAGCTATGGAATTTGAGCACACACCCCCATCCCAGACTACTGATCTACCCCAGAATGACAAGGGTGAGAGAGCCTGCTCTTCCTTCACAGGAGGCCTTCCAGCCCTGGCATGCCCACCCTTGCCATACTCGCCAAGAGGAAGGGGATAAAGCCTGTTCCACACACACAATTGTATTTATTCTATTTATCAAGAATAAGGGAGAGGGGGACCTGAGTAGCTCAGTCTGTTAAGCATCCGTCTTCTGCTCAGACCATGATCCTGGAGTCCTGGGATCGGGCCCTGTGTTGGTCTCCTTGCTCACTGGGGAGCCTGCCTCTCCCTCTGCCTGTGCTCTCTTTCTCTCTCTCTCTCTCTCTCTCTCTCTCTCTCACTATATCTCAAATAAATAACTAAAATCGTTAAAAAAAAAAAAGAATAAGAGAGAGGTTAAGGAAAGGATTCTCTATGAGCCACATTTCCACACTCTGGCTCACATTTACCTTCCATCTGTCATTCCATCAAGAATAAAGCTCTTGTTGCCTGAGTCTTCTTCCTTCCAGTTTTTCTTATGCATGTGAGTAAGGGGCAATGTGCCTGGGGTGCTGATGGTCTAACCAGGAGACCACTGCATCCAAAAGCAATCTAAAACACTAATGTCAAAAACTTCCACCTTTGAGTAATTGCCTCTCACCCTAATGAAGTTGCATGTGCCAGATAAGGTCCATGAGGCCCCACTCCACACATCATTGATCCACCATCCCCACCTCTGGCCCCAAGGCACCACACTTTTGACCCATCTTTTAGAACTCAGTTCAAGCAACCATCTTCCCAGAAGCATTTTCTCAGACCCCTGCCCCTATCGGATCTGTGCTTTTCTTTCTGGGCTCACCCTTTGTGTTCCCTTTGCATTTTCTTCACACCATGATTACAATCCCCATCATACTACATTGCAATCCTGCCTTTTTGCTCCAATGAATTTTAGCTTAGTTCTGAACTCCGGTTCAGAAAATAGATCAATTTAACTGAATACTCTGTGTGCCAGGCGTCGTGTGGAGCATTTTATATAGATTAGCTCATTGATTTCTCCCACCAAGCACCCTACTATCCCCCATTTTACAAACCACAAAACTCAGGCTGGGAAAAGTTAAATAATTTGCACAAGGTCACACAACTGAGTCAGGATTTGAACCCAAGCAGTCTGTTACCTGAGCCACAGTTTTAACCACTATAATCTGTCATCTCCCTTCAAGACACACAATCCCAAGAGATGAAGAGCAGGGTAGACTTCCTGGGTAGTCAACAGAGAGCAGGAATTTTGGACTTAAAAACCTACAGATTTAAAAGCTCAAAATACAAAATTACATGGTGTCTAAGAAGTGGAAGAGAGTGTAGTGGCTGGTGATTCAGAGAACTGAGGGAAAACAAAACCTTGACATACTTGTTTTGTCAAAGGATTCAGGATTTGGACTTTATCCTTTAGCCATTGGGGAGTCACCAAAGGGTTTTAAGTAGAAATAAGACAAGATTATATTTGTATATTAGAAAGCTATTTCTGTTAGCAGTGTAGATGATTTAAGAGTGGAATTAGAAAGCTTAAACTTGGCAATAAAACTGAATGACTATTATGTGTCAGGCATTATACAAGGTTCTAGAGTGGGAGGCACAAGATGGGGGATAATACGAGAATGAAAGATAACCAACCCTAATTTTAAGACATTCACAGAGTGGTAATGGAAAGAGACATATACAACAACCACAGACGAATCATGACTCTACATTAAGTAAAGGCTCTAGTTAAAATTTGACACACAAGAATGGAAATAGTCAATTTATGTCATCCTTTCCTGCATTTCCCTCCCATGTTCCACCAATATCCTATAAGAAGGTCAAATGTGGAGAAAGGAAGTAGACACTATGGTTGATAGGTAAAGGATAGATAAGATATAGAAAACATGTGGCCGCACTGCTCCATCCATGCCCACAGAAGGCATCATAAATTAATCAGGGCTCTCTTTCTGTGAAGTGCAGATGTGAGCTCAGATATCTTCTCAACAGAGCGTCATGGGTACCCACCACCAGTTGACCAGACTGGCTTCCAAGTTAAAGCCTGAAGGCTGAGGCTTCCAGCGTGGAATGAATGGGAGGCTATATTGAAGGGTGGTTAACTGGTGGGTGAAAGAGGACGGGTTTCCCATCTTCAGTGTATTCTGGTATTATTGTAGGTAACCACAAACTGGAAAATGGTTGAGAAATGCCATTTCAAACAGGAGTTAGAAAAATAAATATCCTTTCTCCAGACAGGACAGGTAGGCAGATGTCCATAATATATCTTTACAGTCACCAAGAGTGACCTTGCTGTTATGAATGAACCCAAGATCTAAGAGCATGTAAAGCTGTCCAATCATCTGAGAGCCATTGTGCTGTAGAAAAGATAGGAAAGTGATCTTGAGATTAAAGAGTTCTCAAAGCCACTTTAAAAGCCCTTTTTGCCCTCATGTAACTTCTATGAGTATAATACATAAGATGCAATAGTACCAGGTTTCCCCTAGGTTTTGCCTCCTCTAGGAACCTCTGGGAATGTCCTCCCATTGTGAATGACCAAACAAGGGATAGAAACTCCATTTTTGACACTTCCAGGAGCTGCATTTATAACCCGCCCAGCAACTTTATGAAGTTGGCAAAAACATCCCTATTTGACAGATAAGTGGAAGCAACTAGCAGATTAGTTTGATAACTTTCCCAATGATGTTCGACTCTTCGACAAGCCCAGAATGTGAACTCAAGTACATCCAGCCATGCACCTGACTCTCCTTCTGTGTCTGCAGCCACACTTTGATGGGCTCTGTCAAGGAGGTGGGTCTGGAACGCTGGGCCCATCCACCTTCAGTTAAACCAACTTCAGGGAATGGAAATGAGCTCGTCTGGAAATCTTCCCACACTGGCCACTTTGTAAGGGAAAGAAGAGAGGGAATGCAGACTTAGTCCTTGGGAACAAGCGGTTGGCAGAGAAGGCCAGGACGCCCTTTATCAATAATCCCATTAACTTTCACCCCAAAGGACCCACATTCTGTTTGCTGTGTTTCTGCCTACTTGAGTCTAACATTGTCTTTTTTTTTAATATTATGGCCCAAATAGCACTCTATGGAAGAACTGAAGCTTTAGCCAATATAATCCTATTTTGTTAATACCCTTATCTAGTTGCGTGGGGTTAGCGAGGCCTGCCTGGGAAGACTGAGAGGACTGCCAGTGGAAACAAGTACCTCCACATCGTTTCATTTACAATCACGTTGTGCAGAAATGAAATTTTCAAGAGGGATGTCCTTATGTACCTTTCCATCCTTCCCTCTGTCAAAAAACAGGTTTTGGTCCAGATAAAGGATGGCCTCCATTGGGAAAGAAAGACAAATAACAGTTTATTTTATGGTTTTGAGTTTTACTGGGCCCAGGTCAGGCAATTGAAGCAAAACTTACGGGGTTTCTTCCCCATGCTCTTCTCCCAAAATTAGTCATTTTATCTACAACTGATCTCATATATCCCAACTCTGGAATCTTTAACTTCTTCACATCCCTCTCTCATTCCTGTGGGGACTCAACTCCACTCTTGTTGAGGCAAAAGGATGAAGAGAAGTGAATGGATTGAAGAGCTCTGCAGAGGTAGATTTCAGGTCTTGGTGACTGATGAAGTGTTGGAAGGCAGAGGAAAGAATCTAGGATAACTCCCGGGCTTCTCCACAGAGCCCCTCATTGTTTCCTTGCTTAGCGTATCAAGACTGAGCAATGAATGGCTCTGCTTCTGCACAGGAAATGGGCCTCAGAAAATTCCATTTTCCCTTGATGATCCAGAGACTAAAATTGCACACATCTTCATTTGACCAAGTAAAAGAAGAATAATGTAACGTGAATACAGGTTTGTAGCAGAATATTGTAAAGGCAGACCCTGACTTGCAGCAGAAGGGCTCTACAAAATACAGTCCATGATATTCTCAGGTCGTTTAGATCCCAAGTATTTCTTAGTTAAAAAGACTTATGTAGATAAAGGTAAAAGTTGTGATTAACATTTGGTTTAATTTCTTCTTACTTGGATGTGCCCAAAGTATTTGCAAGTTTGAGAATCATCAAACATTCCTTGCCATGCATACTTCTCCTAAAAATATCCTTCCTGTATAGGCTTTCCTCCTTTGTTTACAAAACCATGTGCCAAAGCACCATCCAAAATTCTTGCAAGAAATGCGTCATGGGTTTTTAACTTTGACTTTTACAAAAGAGTGAAAAAAAATTGTTTAACCTGTGCCTCCTATATGAAGGCATGGTGCATGGACGATATATCAGAAATGATGAAAATGTTAGCCCGTCCTTTCTGGGTTGTATACATCAGTGCTTCTCAGGCTTTCCAGCTGGGGAGGCGCCTACCTCAGCACACAAAAGTGGTGTGTACAGCTGGGGAGCTCTAAAGATAGCCTGAAGTGAACAACACAAAAGGAAAACTTTCTAAATTGCAAATTTTAGATTATACATTCATGAAAATTTTGCATTATACTCCCAAACATATGTTGGCTTTTATATTACAATGACAAGAGGAGATGCTCTGTGGTTGTTCTATAGTTTGACATTATTCCTGTGACAGCTCCATGTGTCCAGATGCAGCCACATCTCAGGGGAAGAAACACTGACTTCAGTGTGCATCCTGAAGACCATAGCCCTGCCACACACTGGGCCCCACACAGAAATAGGCCTCTCACACTGATGATAGCCTTATTTCCCATCCCCAGTCTTACTCTCTGCTTGCCAACCTAACTACAGTTTAATCCGATTTTGCTCCATTTCTCGTCACCTAAGCCCAATTCTTGGCACAGTTTTCTGGCTCTGACCTTTAGCCTGCTCCTTCATTCTCATTGTGGAAACTCCCACTGACTACATTGTTTTGACATTTTTTGAGCCCTCCCAGAGCCAGTCTCTACCTTTCCCAAGACCATCAGTGTGATACACCCCTATCAAATTCTCCCTGGATCCAGGAGTGAGTTCCTCCGAACCCCCAAAAAACACATTAATATTTGTCTCACAAAGTGTTAAGAAGACCAAGTCTGGCTCAAGTAATATTCAATGTTTCCTAGGGCCATCCTAACAAATTACCACAAACAAGGTGACTTGTAACAATGGAAATTTATTCTCTCACAGCTCTGGAGGCTGGAAGTCTGAAATCAAGGTGAGAGGAAGGCCGTGCTCCCTCCAAAGGCTGTAGGGGAAAACACTTTCTTGCCTTTTCCAGCTCCTGGTGGCCAGTAATCTTTGGCATTCTTTGGTTTGTAGCTACATGACTCTAGTCTCTGCTTTCCCTTCAAAGAAGGACACCCTTCATTTGATTAGAGCCCACCCTAAGCCCATATGACCTCCTGTTAATGTATTACCTTTGCAAAGACCTATTTCCAAATAAGACCATATTCTAAGGGTCCAATTGGATGTGAATTTAGGGAAGACACTACTAGTCCTGCTACCCCAATAAGCATTGATTCTTTTCTCTGTAATCTTGGGAAAGGGAGAGGTGATGGGTGACATGCTTTGTATCAGAATTTGATTTCTTTAAATAGTTTTATAGGTTTGTGAAGTTCTTCAACTCTGGTGCTCTCCCTAAGACACCATCTTGTCACTGGATAGTGCATATGCTTTGGGGCACCACTATTTGCAATGTCCCAGGGAGGATCTGGGATCATCTCATCTTGTGTTTATTGTAAGAATATGGACTATGCCAGGCACAACTCAGAGTTCTCAAGGAGTCAAATGCCACACACTCCATATGACTTTGTTTACCTTCACTAGACTCTAAGCACTCTGTCTGACCAATGACTGATGTTTCTGGCCCTCCCAGCAAGTGCTTAATAGCTGTTTTTGAACTAAACACATACAATGATACCAATAAGACACTTAACATTCACCAAGAGTTTACTATGTTCTAGGCCAAAACTGTCCAATAAAAATGTAATGCAAGCCACCTATGTTAATTTTAAGTATTTTGGTACCCACGTTTTATTTTTTTTAGTTTAATTTTATTTTTTCAGTGTTCCAAGATTCATTGTGTATGCACCATACCCAGTGCTCCATGCAATACGTGCCCTCCTGAATACCCACCACTGGGCTCACCCATCCCCTCACCTCCCTCCCACATTTTAAAAGGTAAAAGGAAATAGGTAAACCTATCTTTAAAGTACATTGTATTTAACCCAGTGTGCCTAAATATTATCATTTCAACCTAATATATCCAAAATGTTATCATTTCAGTATTTTAAAATTCTTAAAATACATTTTCCCTTTTTTTTTCATCCTAAGTCTTTGAAATCCAGGATGTATTTTCCATCTAAAGCACATCTCAATTTGGGCTAGCCACAATTAAGGATCAACAGCCACATGTAGCTATCAAAACAGTGCAGTTCTGGGAACTATGCTAAATGTTTAATAAATATTAATTATTTAAATATCATGAAAATCGGCAAGAAGATACTATATGTACCCCTATTTTTCAAATGAAGAAAATGAGACTCAAAGAGGTTGCATGATTTGCCCAAAGTAACAGAACTAATGACTGCACAGCTAGGAGTCAGCTGTGTTTTTGATAGGATTGTATGTTGGAACTGCTGCGTGACATCACCACCTAACCTGGACAGAAGGATGGGTGGATGAATAAAAGTTCTTTGGAGGTTACTCCATGGATTCTTGGCTCTTCATCCTCTTTTTTTTCCCCTTTTTACTTTCCTCCAACAAACAAGTACATGCAGACACATACACTCATGTGCTGGATCAATAGTTTTCAACTCTCCTCAGATTAGTTACCACCTGCATCAGAATCACCTGGACTTTCCAGATTTCCAGGATCCACCGCTCTATGGTGCTCACCCAGGAGATCAACGAAAGCTCACAAGTTTATGCTATTAATTTCCAGACTAGTGATTTGGATGCACACTAAAATTGTGTTCACAACATTGGCTGTTAATAGAATCACCTGGAACTTTAAAAATACCATGCTTGGGGTCCATCCACAATCACACTCATGTAACTAGTCTGGGATAGAACCTGAGCATCAGTATTTTAAAATGACAGCTGGGATCAAAAATTTTGCACTGAAGTATGAGATTCACTCTCATCATGCATCTCTCTTTTAAGCCAGTCTGGATAATTATGCCTGATAATGTTTAGAAGAATCCCAGACATGAATTTAAAGCTGCTAGACTTCCAAGTGTCCAGGTGGTCAATTAAGACAATGAGCCAACCTGAAAGTAACAATTGAACCTTTACTTACCCATTGCCACAATGCAAGCCAGATGCAAAAAAGAGGGGCTGATTCCCCAGAGCTTCACTTTTCACCCTGGCACCAGGTAAGGGTCAGTGGAATGCAGTGCAACTGGGGTGACTCCCTGGTCTCCTACCTTTTTATGAACATATAAGCAAAGGAAATAGAGAAAAAGGGCTAGAGATAGAAAGAGATTGAGTCAGAGGAGAGAAAAGTGCCTCAGCCAAGGTGCCCAATAAAGAGGCCTCTGAATAGAAGTGCCCATCTAGAAATACAGATAAACATTTCTGAGCATGGTTGGCAAAGGCGTGGGTGACTTTGAACATGGTGAAATACAGAAGTTCAAATGTGCCATCAGGAACCTTTTTTTTTTTTTTGAGAAACAAACTGAGGGGGGTTTTTTCTTCCTTTTTTTAACATCTTAATTTTTTATTTTATTTTTCTTAATGTTCCAATGGTTTATGAACCACACCCAGTGTTCCATGCAATACATGTCCTCCTGAATACCCACAACCAGGGTCACCCATCCCCCCACCTCCCTCCCCTCCATAATCCTCAGTTTGTTTCTCAGAGTCCACAGTCTCTCATCTTTTGTCTCCCCCTCCAATTTACCCCAATTCCCTTTTCCTTTCCTTCTCCTAATGTCCTCCATTTTATTCCTTATGTTCCACAAGTAAGTGAAAACATATGATAATTGACTTTCTCTGTTTGACTTATTTCACTCAGCATAATCTCTTCTAGTCCCGTCCATGTTGATACAAAAGTTGGGTATTCATCCTTTCTGATGGCTGCATAATATTCCATTGTATATATGGACCACATCTTTATCTATTCATCCTTTGAAGGGCATCTCAGCTCTTTCTACAGTCTGGCAATTGTGGACATTGCTGCTATGAACATTGGGGTATATATGGCCCTTCTTTCCACCACATCTATATTTTTGGGGAAAATACCCAGTAATGCAATCAAACAGGCAACCCACGAAATGGGAGAAGACATTCACAAATGACACTACAGATAAAGGGCTGATATCAAATATCTATAAAGAACTTCTCAAACTCAACACCCAAAAAACAGATAATCATGTCAAAAAATGGGCAGAAGACATGAACAGACACTTCTCCAAAGAAAACATACAAATGGCTAACATACACATGAAAAAATGTTCATCATCACTAGCCATCAGGGAAATTCAAATCAAAAACACATTGAGATGCCACCTTACACCAGTTAGAATGGCCAAAATCAACAGGACAGGAAACAACAAGTGTTGGAGAGGTTGTAGAGAAAGGAGAACCCTCTTACACTGTTGGTGGGAATGCAAGTTGGGGCAGTCACTTTGGAAAACAGTGTGGAGATTCATCAGGAACCTTTCTTTCCTACATTCTTTTCTCCTGCTCTCCATCACTAGGGCATGATCCTTGGGAAGCTCTTTGTACAAAGCATGAGATAGCCACCAGCAGCTCCAAGCTTATCTTTGCTCACAGCTAGCTTTCTGAAAGAAGACGGCTGCTCCTTACCCACCAGCGACCACAGCAAACTCAAGCAAAGATGGTTATGGGCTCCTCACATGTCCATTCTTGAGCCAATGACTGCAGCAAGGACAGCAGAGCCACAGGCTTGTCAGCACCACCAAAAATACTTGGAGAGAGGGAGGGGAGTTCCCAGAAGGAAGAGATAGTCTTCAGGCAGAGTATATTACAAAGGAAGAACTACACAACATTCTATCAAAGCTTGATATGAGGAAATGGCTTTGAAAACTTGTTTTTTAAAAACACTGCTATGCTCGCAGATCCTATGTTCCTGAAGATCCAAATATATATATATTTCTTTTCCCAGAATACTTAATAGGAATCAAGTCATTAAGCTGAAAGAGAAGAAAGGGGAGCTTTTTAGTGAGGACTGACTATAGAAAAAAACAGGCAATGAGCTTGGCAATTTTCTTTTATTTTTTTATCACTTTTTTGTTCATCATGATAAGTGTATTCTTTAATCCCCATCTTCTATTTTCCCCATCCCCCACCTCCCACCTCTCTGGTAACCATCAGTTGTTCTCTATAGTTAGGAATCTGTTTCTTGGTTTGTCTCCCTCTTTTTTTTTTCCTTTGCTCATTTGTTTTGTTTCTTAAATTCCACATATAAGTGAGATCATATGGTATTTGTGTTTCTCTGACTGGCTTATTTCCCTCAGCATTACCCTCTCTAGCTCCATCCATGTTGCTGCGAATGGCAAGATTCCGTTCTTTTTTATGGCCAAATAGTATACCACGTCTTCTGTATCCATTCATCAGTCAATGGACAATTGGGCTGCTTCCATAGTTAGACTATTGTAAATAATGCTGCAATAAACATAGGAGTTCATGTATCCTTTAAATTCATGGGGTTTTTTTATTTGGGGACTAAATATCCAGTAGTGTAATTATTGAATCATAGAGTAGTTCCACTATTTTCTGAGGAACCTCCATATTGTTTTCTACAATGGCTGCACCAATTTGCATTCCCAGCAACAGTGCACAGGGGTTCCTTTTTCTCCACATCTTCACCAACACTTGTTTCTTGTATTCTTGATTTTGGCCACTCTGACAGGTGTGATGGGCCTGGCAACTTAAAAAGACCAATTCATTGAATCCTCAGAACCACCATTAGGCAAGATGAGAAAACTGAAACCCAACAAGATAAGGACCTTACCCAAGAACCCAGAACTAGTAAGTGACAGAGCAGCTCTTACACACCATGCTCATTCTCTAATAAAAACACTATGTTTTTTTACTATGATCAGCTGACTGCTTTTCCACAACACAGTCATATATGTCATCTCATTTGATCTTCACTACGGCAAAGAAGGAAAGTAAAGCAGGCATTATCATAGTTATTTGGTAATGCTTCTGTGAGGTCAGTCCCTAGAGATAAAGTTGTTGGTCCAGCCATCAGGGGAGGAAGACATTAGAGTCTATACAAGGATTCCCTGGGACCTCTGAACATCACGTCATCCATTCAGGTGAGAGGACAGTGGCATTCCTGGCTCCTCACATCTTCAAGTGGAATCTCCCAGAGAGAAACAACATATTCCTGCTGAAGCTTCCCTGGATCCCCACTCCCTTCCCCTAGACTGTTCTTGGGGGACACCAAGGAGACTGACCCAACCCAGGGCTAGCTGTGTCCCTAATCACAATAGCCCATCACAACTGGGAGTGCTCAAATGCTTATAAAACCAAACTAATTTGATTTGCTTTATATAATGGCACTTGGTGCTTAAACTTTATTTCCAGTCATCAAGAAAGAAATATTAGGTAATGGGAAGAATTTAGTCAGTGGAATCAAAGAGATGATGGTTTGAATCCTGTCTAGGACAGTTTCTAGCACATACTAGGTATATATGTTAAGTTTTTTTTCCTTTCAACATCTGTACATTTCAATTCAAATGTAATGGAGTGGAAAAAAAACTTGAACTGGAAGCCAGAAAATGTATTCCAGCTCTCCTCTGCCACTGCCTTCCTCTGTGACCTTGGGAAGATGAAGTCAGCTTGATGTTCCTTGGTTTCCTCAGTCTTTAAATGAGGATAACAATGCCAGCCTAGCCTACCTCCAGACTACTGTGGGGATTGAATAAATGAGTGTTCATGAATTCACTGTGAAAAGTATAAAGAGCTACCCAAATATTAGGGATCACACTGGGGGTAGCCTTCATCAAAATCTTTGGGACAGCCTTTAGGGAACAAGAGTGCTGGCAGAAAAGACGCAAAGTGGCTCTTACCTTTGCAAGGTCACTGCTGTGCTACGGGCATTGACAAGCCTGAAGTACAAGCAGGTCGAATACCGGGAAAATCTTTCATGCAACAGAAGATTTTTGTCAGCAGAACTGAGTGGAATGCCAAGTCACAGACGGTTCTCTAAAAGCATGATTAACTTCCTGATCAACATTGTGAAGCAATTTAGAAAAGTCACCAGAAACCATAGACTCCTGGAAGTTTAGATAAGGAAGAGAACCTCATAAGTTATAATCCCAAATGCTTTCTTTTCCAGTTGAGAAAATTGAGGCCCAGATTCACACAGCTAATTTCAAATCTGTATTCCTTTCTATTATGCCAAATATTTCTTTATGATAAAAATGAGGAAGAAGAATTCTCAAAATCCTAAAAATCACTTAAGTAGAGACATTACCACTCAGAGCCCTTCAACCCAGACCTCAGAGGGGATTGAACCTCCAAAGTTTTTGGAAATTGAGAAGAATTGTGGACAGAATATAGAATCCCCATAGACAGAATAATTTGTAAAAATTAGCATGGCATTTGAGGCACTTGAGATGAAAGTCACCACAGAAATGCCCAACTTTTCATGAAATAACTGAAAGGAATAGAGGGTTTCACATTATATTATAGCTTGCGGGTTTCCATTACATTTCAAAGGTGCCATGTTTAGTTAAAAGAGTTCAGCCCTTCCTGAAATGACTAACTCCGGAGTTTTAACTTTTCTTTGGTAATTTAATATGACCCTGTAAATTTTTTTCCTCCAGGCTGGAAACTGGGTTTTGTCACAACAGAGGTACCATAAAAATGAGATAGCCCCCAGTAAATGGTCCCACCAGTAAGGAGGTAGGAGGTCTCTTTATCTTTATTCATTAGAACACTATGATCTTGTTAGGATAATGAGAGAGTTGCGTTCACCCAGACAAACAAAAGTAGCTCACAGAGGTCATGCTCTTATACACATGTATGCTGCTAGTGTGAGCTTGGAGCTGAGACGCACTCTTCCTACCTAGAAAGCAAACACTTAAAAAGCATCCTGTCACAGTTTCAGGCTTGACAGATCATTAGATATCCCATTATTATGCCCCAAACTTTCATAGATGAGATACCCTTAGGTATTCTCTGTTATAGTTTTCACTGTGGCTCCCATAAAGATATATTGAAACCCTAACCCCTAGGACCCTATAACGTGACCTTACTTGGAAATAGGGTCTTTGCCAAGGAAATTAGTTAAGATGAGGTTAGACTGTAGTAGGGTACAGCCTTCATCCAGTATGACTGGTGTCCTTATAAGAAGACTAGAGATAGGTGGGGTGCCTGGGTGGCTCAGTTGGTTAAGCATCTGGCTTTGGATTTTGGCTCAGGTCATGATCTCAGACCTGAGATCATGATGAGATCTCATGTGAGATCGAGTCCTGGGTCCGGCTCCACTCTGGGCATGGAACCTGCTCCTGCTTGAGATTCTCTCTCTCTCCCTCTCCCCCTCCTCCACTCTAAAAAAAAAGTAGAGACACAAACACAGAGACACCCACAGAAAATTGCATGTGACAATAGAGACGGATTGGAGTAATGAGGCTGCAAGCCACAGAACTTCAAGGATCCCCAGCAACACCAGAAGCCAAGAGAAAAGCGTGGAAGGGCTTCTCCCCTGGAGACATCTGAGCAGTCATGGCCCTGCTGACCCTTTGATCTGGAACTTCCAGCCTCTAGAACTGCGAGAGAGTACATCTCTGTTGCTTTAAGCTGCTCAGTTTGCAGTGTTTTATTGTGGAAGCCCTGGGAAACAAATATTCCTTCCAATTCCAAGAAGGACATAAAATAGGGCCTGAGACAAAGAAAGGCAATGGGACAGGCGTGCAGAGCAACCAACATTCAGGGCTTCTGTTACCTGGCAGGCTGGGCTCTTAAACTCAGATTTGAGAAATGGTCTCTCCTGTCACGTGACTGTGGAGAAAGAGTGAAGCAGGAAAGCCACCTTTATTGCTGACCTGGCATCATAAAAATAATTAGCAAATTGCCACAAGGTGCTTCTGGAAGGTGATTCAGATGTCACTGCCGTTCAGCCTGGGAGAGCAGCACAGAGCAGCCGCCAGCCTGCTAATACATCACTTTCTGAGGGAACGGCCATTTTTATGAGCAGATATTACTCTAAATTGTTCTCCACAGCACAGAACATCTTTTCTGCACCAGGGCCATTCAGACTTAGCTCACAAAGAACAGCCTCAGGTGAGCAATGAAGGTCATGTCGGTCTGAGTGAGCAGATGTGACAGCTCCCATCAGCTTCCAGAGCCAAAAGGCAGCCCATGGAGGCACCCGGGACCAGGAAGATTGATGGTGCAACTTCCCAGAAATGGGCCATTTTCCGGGAAGTTCAGAGTGCAGGATATGGGCCCTTGAAGTCAGTACCTGCAGAGCTTCACAGGCCTATAAGCATCTAGAAAACGAAAAATGAAGTGCCTTGCTCTAAATATAGTAAGATGGTTTGGTAAGATGCTCTCAGTCAAACTTGATGCCCAAGCTCCCTGTCAAGTTCTAACAATTGAAGGCTCTCATTCTTTAATCTAACCCTAAGCATGCTTTGTCTTCTGTATATATGTAAGGGATCATTTCATAGCTGTCATTTTAATTTTCACTTTCTATTATTCACTCCAAAGTTACATGTTGACCTTGAACATAGAAAAACAAGGCAGGACAGGGAGACCAAATGACGGTCCTTGCCACCATGTACCGATGACTTTGATGTTCCAAAGAGCACACTGAACTCTTCAGCTCTATGATGTCTTTTAATCCTTATTATTCTGAAATCACATATGAGGAAACCAAGGCTCAGATGATTTACATGTATTATCTACTCCAAATCCCACCAGAAGTTCAGGTACAGGTGTAATTCAAGCAGAGAGCTGTTTGCCATCAAAGTCTATGCTACATATACTGCCTCATTTTTGCAATGGAGGAAAAAATTCAAAAACTGGGTCTCATTTGTGATTCTAAGACTGTGAGTGAGTCTCCATGGATCTCAGGGACATTCTCTCTATCTTTCCCAGGGTAGGCAAGGATTTGTAAACTGTAAAGTGTTGCTCTGCAGACAATGGACAAGTTTTTCTTGTGTCCCCTCTGGCAATGCTTGGCATGTGCCTAGCAGGCACTTTTTTCTCTGCTTCCATAGGATTTTAAACAAAGCCAGTTGTGTGGATTCTCTATGCAAGGCAGGCAGCATAAGCAAGCAATTGGTTTTTAAGATGAGATTGGTAGCGAATAGAGGAGGCAAAAAATGTAGTGGATTCTCTACCCAGTATGGGAACAGGGGAGGAGGCAAAGGAGGTCTGTAGACAAAGATAGTAATTAAGTCAACACAATCAAGGTACAGAACCATCTTTGGTTCTTCCTTGAGAGACTCTCTGATCCACAGGGGGAAAGATCAGTTGAGAGCTTTCAACAAAAAGCAATTCACTTAGGATAATTGGAGAGCTCCCAAGTCTCCGTTTTGGGACATATAAAATGTCTCACTCCCCTGATTTTAAACCAAAAACAGGGAACTTTACTTAGTGAGTTCCAAAAATGGTTAAACAAATTATGGTATAATCATAAATTAGAATAGTATGGCCTTATTAGAAGTCATATTTTCAGTAATAGTTAATGCCAGGAGAGAATGCTAATAAGAGAAGCTTATGCATAAAAAAATAGGATTCCAGGGGCACCTGGGTGGCTCAGTCAGTCTGGCATCCAACTCTTGATTTTGGCTCATGTCATGATCTCAGCATCATAAGATCAGTGCCCATGTCAGGCTCCCTGGGGTGTGGAGCCTGCTTAAGATTCTCTTTCTCCCATTTCCTTCTGCCCCTCTCCTGTTCATTCTCCTCTCCCTTTCTCTCTCTCTCCCCCTCTCTAAAAACAAAACAAAACAAAAAAATAGGATTCCAGTGTGCCTCTAAAATAGAATCCTATCTCTTTGAAATATATATAATGTCTGTTGATCTTACTGGAAAAGAGAGTGAAATGAAACATACCAAAATTTTGTGCTCGCTTCAGCAGCACACATACTGAAACATACCAAAATTATTAATGGTGGTTATCTCTGAATGAAAAGATAGCAGTTGATTTTTATTCTTTATTTACAGTTTTCTGTATTTTTAAACATATTTCACAAACTCCATATAATGCTTTATAGCAAGAAAAAATAATGTCTTTAAATATTTCTGGCAAATACTAAATAAGAATATTAAGCAGTAAATTGCAAGAACCACTTTCCCAGGCCAACTCTGCTTCAAATCCCTTCCCTGGACCACCTCAGTTTCCTCGTGGACAAAACATAGAGGTTGCTGTTAATATCCAGAGTTCCATGCCTCCAATATACACTGGGCCCATTAGTGAATGTAGGCAAGCAGGAGGCATGTGGAAAGAATTGGAAGGAGCAGGAGGTACAGAGGACTCAGACAGGGAAGGAAAATTGAGAGAGAAGAGATCTAAGAAGAGAGGGTTACAGACAAAGCAGGTGTGAACCCAGATTTTTGAGATGAATGCTGATTTTAAGCTACTGCCTACTATTCACTGGGCTGTACGTTTAAGTGACAGTCCTTGAAAACTGTGATTCTTCACAGATCTTCATCTGTTTTCATTATTAAAACTCAAAACATCTTGCTTAATGCGTTCACCACTCAAGCTCACCAGGATAGAAATTAATCTCTGTGCTAAGGCAGGGGTAACTAGAGGAATGTGATGAATTCAAACTGAAATGTGAATCTGGTGCCTCAGGCTAGAAATGACTCACCCTTGAAATAAAGCAATTATTTGTGTTATCTGCCCACTTCACCTTTGGCCTTCGGTTTATGTGGAAAACAATTCAGTTAAAGACGGTACTGATTAACTCCACTCCACTAAAACACTCACAGGTCGTTTCACTCCAGACCCCCAATTGCTAGACTTGGGGATGAAACTCCCTCCTGTCCGAGGGCTACCAATGCCTGTGTTCTCAGGAAAACAACGTAGGAGACAATGGTTTTCACTCTGCTTATAAAATTGAGACCTCCATTCTCTATCTCTGTTAAGTCCTTCAGAATATCAAGCTATTTGAAACACAGGACACGCTCAGTAAATACTTTAACTCTGGGGCAATCATAATTTTTCAAGCCTAAAGAACTTCATGGAAAATCAGAGGCCATCAAAATCAAGGAACAAGTTATGGTAGAACTTTAGCTAGAAACCATAGCATGGCTGGACCATTATATTATCAAAGAAATTCCTTAATTCCTTACAAATACATACCACTTTAGAGTCTTCACTCATTCATAACCTGAGGGTAGTGGGAAAGCATTGACTTTCTGAATTTACAGAAGGCACTCAGATTTCAATATTCTCTTTGGAGAGACTTAAGGCTGAATCCCCACCTGCTAAGATTTTACACATTTCTGTAAGAGGCATAGAGTGAAGTAGTTGAGAAAGCAGATTCTAGGGCCAGATGTCTGGGTTCAAATTCAGACTTTGGCACCTACTAGTTATTTAACCTTTCTGCACCTCAATTTTCTCAACTACTAAATGGGGTATGATTATGGTACCACATAGAGTCATGATAAAAATCAAATACTTAAGCTCTTTACCTAGTCCCTGACACAGTACCTGAAAACGCTTCAAGGAAATGGAGTGATCACCAACCCCCACTTGATTATAGATGTGCTTGGAATTTACTCCCTACCTAATTTCTACAAATTTGAGAAAACTACAATAAAGGCCAGTACACTTTGCAAGTTAATCAATGTGATTATTATTCACATCAAGTATCTGAACCCTGATAGGAATGGGAGAGCCCAATAGAAAAAGGGACAGCCTGCAGTATATTCATACAATAGAGTACCACTCAGCAATAAGGTTTAAGGGGGGAAAGCCCTGCTACATACAATAATAGGGATAAACTCACAGAGATATGGTATGAGAGAAGGCAGACACAAAAGAGTACATACATCTGATTCCAGCAAAGGAAGTTCAAAACTGAGCAAACGTAATCAGAATTGTGGGGACCAGTGTGACCAACCATCCCAGTTTGCCAGAGACTTTCCCAATTTTAGCACTGAACATCTTGCATGCCAGCAACCCCTCAGCTCCAGGAAAATTGTGACCCTTGGTCACCCTATGACTCGTGCATAGGAGGATGTTAAGTCACAGAAGAAATCCATCGAGACTAAGAGTGGGGAGCTTGATTTGTGCTATGGTTACAGGCTGCATACACATATAAAAATCATCCTGCACCGAAGATTAGCACACACCATGCACTTTACAGTAGTTACATCCTGCCTTAAAAAAAAAAAAAAGAAAGAAAGAAAGAAAGAAAGATCCGGATCTAGAAAAGATGATGAGCAGTTGGAGAAATGAGAAATGAGATGAACAACAGTGCAGGAGATGGTGCCCAAAGTGGGTATTTCCCTTCCAGACCCCTATAAATCTGCATCCACCCCCTTCTCTGTCCTTCCCTCACATATGACTACTGGACCCCAGGTCCTGGCACCACATCTGTCCTCAAGGAAGGACGAGATGGTTGAAAGAGCCAGAATTCAGCAATCCAGGGGTTTTTTATTTATGGTCCAAACAAATTGTGGAACACAATTAGATTAAAGATGGTACTAATTAACGCCATTCCACCAAAACACTCATAGGTCCTTTCTTTCCAGACCTCCACACTCTGGTGACTTGGGAACAAAACGCTCTCTTGTCTGAGGGCTCTCAGGGCCTCAACACTCTCAGGAGCACAATGTGGAAAACAGTCCCTCTCCCACAAAACCCCTAGGGCTATACCCCCACCCAAGCCGGAGCCACCTCTGAAACTAGTCAACACTCACTTGTTCTACCGCCATTCTTTCTGACTCTTCATGGACCTGGATTCCACTCCTGCCCAGCCCTTTCAGACTGCTGCTTCAGCCATGCTGTTTGGCTCTCTCAAGCCAGCTTCACCTCCGGAAATTTCTGAAAGAGATAGAATCTAATCTGCAGACCCAATGTGCCTGAACGTTCCCAGCATCACTGTAGCCACTACTCCTACAACTAAAGAAATTTCCTGGTGGCCATAAGAAGTCAGCCCCCATTCTCCCTTCAAAGAGTTAGGCCAGAAGTGGTTAGTGAATATTTGGCATACACTTGTTCAATTCACCCTACTACACCCTCAACAGACATCACTCATCAATACTGATTCTCCTCTTTGGACATGGGTGAGGTCTTGGAGTCCTCATTAGCCCAGGACTCTGTGTGATTCACAGATGAGAGAAAATGAAACCTATTAGCTATCCTCACACTGGCTCCCAAGTTCACAGAGAGACCTAATTAGCTTTGTACGTGGCCAGAGAAGCAAAGGCTTAATGGTGCCTGAAGTCTGGTCAGCCTATACGCTACTTGTAGATGACCTCAGCCCCCTAGCTTCATGAAATGAATTTGGCCACTCCTCCAAGCAATTGGTCTGGTTGAGGTAGGTTTGCCATCCTAAGGTCCTGACTACTCCAAGTATCACCTGCCCCACTAGCCAGTGCCGTTAGTTTGCCACTGAGACAGTGGCAGAATATTTCTTCTCCTTTTTAGCTTCTTTTTATTATTTGTATTATCTTTATTGGTGTACTGATCTCAATAAAATGCACCCATTTTAAATGTTCAGCTTGCTGAGTTTTACCAAATGTACCTCTACCCCTTGTAACCACCACCCAAAACAAGATAAAACATTTTCCATCCCCTCCAAAGTTCCTTGCCGGTGGAACATTTCCCATCACAGTGAAAAGCCGGCAAAAGCTATCCATTCCCTTTATGTGGATGGGATCAGATTCCTAGCTGGCTTGTTAAATTGCACTCTTTCAAGGGACTAGTCCAACTACAGCTATAACCTCAAACAGCGCCTTGAATTTTCTATCTAAAACAAAGAAAACTCCATTTTGTTTCTGTCCCTGAACTATTGAGTTTTATCTCCCCAGGCTTTGTTGACCTTCTAAAGGTTTTTTATATGTTTTCTTATATCCTGGTTTCTCCACTTATCTTCTTTCTTGAAGTATCAGTTTTTCAGAATAGACTGTGCAAGTCCTTTTATAGCATTGTACAGAAATCTTATATATTAGTTATCTGGTGGGAGAGCTGTAAACTCAGGAGATTGTTGGGTAGAGTGCTTGGGACCTGCCGTAATATTTTTTGTGTCTCGCTCCCTGTAATATCACACATGATTACAGTCTCTGACTTAAAATCTATCTGGTTCTCAACCTGCAGGAATATTATATGTTCCACATAACTTTTCCACACTACTCCAGAATTTTCTCAAATTCATCAAGCCCACAAAAGGAGAAGTGTTTGTTAGAAATACAAAAAGAGTCATGAAGTGGCCTCTGTTCTTCATAAGGCAGTCATTTTGCCAGATGATGAAAGACACGCCAGGTTCTGTGGTTCTAGGTACTTGCCAACCTCTTTGCCCAAGCAAGTTAAGAATAAAATATGTCTAGGTATTTCTCTGCTAGCCAGCAGTGGCCTGGATGGCAAAAACATGAAAGACACCCAACCTGATTCATCTGAAAGGAGATGGACACAGGCAAAAGCATGAAGAGAGCAGAGGTCCTGTCCCTGATGCTGTTTTTCAGACGCACATTGCTGCCTGGCTGGGTTATTTCACACCCTCCTAATTGGTCCCCTGCCCCTGATCTCACCCCAGCTCTGTCCTCTATACCACTGGCTATGATTTCCTATATCATTCTGCAATGGTTTCCTCATGACAACAAATGAAGCCCAAACCCCACTATGATCTTCACAGAGTAGATCACCTCTCCCCTGGCTCCTCTGTTCCACTCCTACTGCTACACCTGAGTGTTCCTTTCTGTTGTTCCACAGGCTTCACCCAGGACAACCTGCCTCTCAGATGCCCTTACATGCACAGCTGCTTTTTCTCTGCCTGCCTTTGTGTCATTCTCTCTCCTTCTAGTTAGTTCTGCATCACCATGAATTGGCTTGCATGTTATCTCCTCCAAAATTCTTCCCAAACACTTCTGAATAGCTTGTGTCTCCTGCTCTGCACCCCTGTAACCCTCTGTCACAGTCTCTTCAGTGCTTCTGTGTACCCCCCCAACTCCAGGGGTACCATTCCTTTTGAATACAATGAATGGGACTCCCTGGAGTTATCCAACACGGTGGTGCCGAGCCTTTGCACCTGAATTGGTTGTGTACCTGCCTGTCTCCCACCCTTCTCCCTCACTACCCCCATAGCAAATGTCACTTACAGCCATGACCACAGCTCTTTTTCAGAGGCTCTCTTCTCTGCCTGGGGTCCTCGGGTTCTCTTCTGGATCTGCCCATCCTTCAAACCTATTGATTCCATCAAATAAACCCCTTTTGCAGATTCTATGCTTCGGGATTTGAATGTGTTCATTTTTCCAATGGTTCTCAAGTCCAACTCTGTCTGGGTCAGTATCATTGACTTCCGCTAGGGTCATATGTGCCATGGATAGGCACCACCATTCCCCACACCATTCCCCACACAGCCCTAAGCCCTAAAACACCACTCTGACCAGAGTCCCAGGACTCCTTGCAAAGATGAGAATTCAGCCACTAGTAGTGTTAAGGAGGAGTTTGGGACCCTTTGCCCCTTTAGTCTCAACACTAGCTCCTTGCAGACAGGGGTCACACCTTCTGTTTCTTCAAACCTTTCTCTTTACCCAGATGGGGTGACCTCATTCTGAAGGCCAAAGAGGTTGGTTCCATTGTCCTACCAGGCTCAGTGCATCTGGATTAATTTCAGTCCCAGAGAACAGCCAGCAACTTGGCAGCTGCTTCTAGCAAAGGCTTAGAAGAATGAATTAGAAACTGTTGGTCCTGTGACATCCAAGATCTATAAAGAACTCCTCAAACTCAACCCCCAAAAATAGATAATCATGTCAAAAAATGGACAGAAGACATGAACAGACACTTCTCCAAAGAAGACATACAAATGGCCAACAGACACATGAAAAAATGTTCATCATCACTAGCCATCAGGGAAATTCAAATCAAAACCACATTGAGATACCACCTTACACCAGTTAGAATGGCTAAAATCAACATGACAGGAAACAACAAGTGTTGGAGAGTATGTGGAGAAAGGGGTACCTTCTTTCACTGTTGGTGGGAATGCAAGTTGGAGCAGCCACTTTGGAAAACAGTGCTGAGACTCCTCAAAAAATTAAAAACAGAGCTACCCTATGACTCTGCAATTGCAGTACTGAGTAGTTATCCCAAAAATACAGATGTAGTGAAAAGAAGGGCCATATGTACCCCAATATTCATAGCAGCAATGTCCACAATTACCAAACTATAGAAAGAGCCGAGATGCCCTTAAACAGACAAATGGATAAAAAGGATGTGGCCCATATATACAATGGAATATTACTCAGTCATCAGAAAGGATGAATACCCAACTTCTGTATCAACATGGACGGGTCTGGAAGAGATTATGCTGAGTGAAATAAGTCAAGAAGAGAAAGTCAATTATCACATGGTTTCACTTACTTGTGGAATATAAGGAATAAAATGGAGGACATTAGGAGAAGGAAAGGAAAAGTGAATTGGGGTAAATTGGAGGGGGAAACAAAAGATGAGAGACTGTGGACTCTGAGAAACAAACTGAGGGTTATAGAGGGGAGGGGGTGGGGGGATGGGTGAGCCTGGTGGTGGGTATTGAGGAGGGCAGTATTGCATGGAGCACTGGTGTGGTGTATAAACAATGAATCTTGGAACACTGAAAAAAATAAAATTAAATTAAGATGTTAAAAAAGTAGAAAACAAAGAGAAAGAAAGAAAGAGGAAGGAAGGAAGGAAGGAAGGAAGGAAGGAAGGAAGGAAGGAAGGAAGAAAGAAAGAAAGAAAGAAAGAAAGAAAGAAAGAAAGAAAGAAAGAAAGAAAGAAAGAAAGAAAGAAAGAAAGAAACTGTTAGCCCTGTTCTTCAATGCACATACTGTTTGTTTCTAGATTTGGGCAAGCCAAGGATGCTTACAGGTTGGTCAGATCAGTTGCTACATAAGCAAGGATAGAAGGCAAATTTGCATAGAGCTTCATTTACAAAAAAAAAATCAATCTCCAAGATACTCAACTAGGCTGTGAGCAGATGTTACCTAACAATAGAAACTTCAGAGCAGGAGGCCCACCTGGCCACGGCACTGGCCCCCGGGGATTGTGTTCATCAGTTTCTGCCTAGAGCATGAATATCTTGGGATCCTTGTCTTAATGTGTTCCTATTCTTGAGGAGGAGAAGGCCGCTAACAAACAAACAAATGAAAAACAAAAACAAAACACACACACAATTTCCTCTTTCCCAATTGGCTAAATTATAAGGTATACGTAGTAATTACTCACTTAATGATTTTTAGGTAAAAGCAGTTATAAATTAATGAATAATTTGGATGTAAGAAACATCATTTATCTTTAGTTGAGAGATGTGTATTCTTAAAATAATAAACAAAAATTAAACCAAAACCTTTTTTTGAAACATAAGAATCCATGAGCTGTTTTGTTGATTTGATTACTCTACATTTTCTGCAAACCTGAGACGAGTTTCTTCTAAAAACCTGGAAGAACAAATCACAACAAAATGCCCAATTTGGTGCCTATGATCAATAGACCATCTCTTTGACAGGGAGCCTCCTCCACAGTGAATCAGGTTGTACTTTTCCTTGCAAGTTGAGTGTTGCAGATTCTCAGTTTATTCCTAGAGACAGTGAAGTCTCCCAAAATCATATATTAGAAAGCAGATGAAAATAAAAAAAGAAAAGAAAAGCAGATGTACCTTGGGAGAGGGGAGGATGGGAGCAGAGGGGTAGAAGAAGGCTTTGGTTTATTTCCTGAACATGGCAGAACATCATTCTCTGCTCTCAACCTTGGTCCTGCAGCAACCTTGAGTCCACTTTCTGGGACAGCCCATTGCTCTCGAGAATCAATCTGCTTGACTGAATTTTTCCTCATTTAAAAAAAAAATCAACTTGCTCTTTTGAAGCCTCTGACTGCCAAGTGAAATAATTTGTCTCTCGCTCTTGAGTCCACGCTCTGCCCAGTAGCTAAAGGTGGCTGAGGCGTCTGCCTGTAGATCTCTGTGTGTCCAAGTTCAGATCATATTCCATTCTTCATTGTTCGCCATAAATCAGTTCTTCTGGTATTTAAATCACCCTTTCTGCTGTGTTCCAAACTGGCTCCAGGGCAGTAAATCAATTAGGAAATGTTTGTAAAGTGGCTTTAAAAAATAAAAAGTGTGGTTAAGTACAGCACATCACAGAAACGGGGCAGACCACTGAACAGGAGATCTGGTGTTGTAGATATGGCCTTTGTGTGCACAGGGGCATTCTTCTAATAAATTTCACAGTCATTGTACTACAGTGGATTGATTCATTTCCCCTTCAATATTTCTCTTATTTCCTAGGAGCAAAACCAAATCATATTTCTTTGAAATATTTGCTAGGTTGAAGGATAAGGACAGCCCTGTTTTTACAGCAGGAGAGATTATATTTGGATACGACCTTTCTGATGACTAAGCAAACAAAGAGATGATCAATGAAAGAAGATTGGAGATTCCATCAATGGAGATCTTCAGGAAAATAAAAAAATAAGCAAAAAGAGAGCATGGTAGAATTAGGACCAAGGTAGCAAATAAGCCTCGAGTTAGGTTGAATTTGGATCAATTCTGATCCATTGGTAGCAGCCACCTATAAAAATGGTTTTAATCAAGGATGTGGAGGCCATGTCCAGGCTCAGCAGGGAAGTATCACCATCAGTTAGCAATGTCTTCCCTGAATGTAGAGGAGGCAGACAGAGGCATGCATGATACCTATCCATTTTTAGATGTTAGGCAAACTGAAGGCAATATTTACAGGTGTCGGCCTGACACAAGACACCCATTCTCCTGCTGTAGGAGACTCCACATTTTGATTAAAACAACCTCACATACACTCCACACTCCATATAAGACATGTGGCTATCAGCTCATACAAACTGCATGAGTGTTCAGAGATCTATGCTAAGCTCTTGGAGGTAGTGAGCAAATGTATTCCACTTGTACTATAGTGACATTTACAAACATTTACATCTATGTTTCCTTATGCTACACTCACTTCATTTTCAACAAGTATATTTTGTGCCTCCTAGGAGTCAGGTAGTACCCATATCCTGGATATAACTGTGAATCAAAAATAAAATACAGGCGCTGGTTTTCTGGACTTTACATTTTCATGAAGGATAAAAGGGAAGAAGATGGAACCCAATTTGGAGATGAGAAAGCTGATGTTCAAATAACATGTATAACTTGTCCATTAAAAAAAAAGTGACAGGCAGAAGAACAGAACTCTAGCCAAAAGTTTCCAGTGTCATTTCTCTCTGGCTAGCCCTGGGCTACTACTTCATTATTTTGCATAACCCCAATCCCAAAGCTGACAGCCTCCTGCTCCCCCTTCTTGGAGGACCCCAAGGACTGCTTATCTCCTGGGAAATGTGGACTTTCTAGGACCCCCCTCAACACCATGAAGGCTTCTCCAGTGGTGCCCTCAATGCCACAGATTCCAGATGTCTCCTTCAGAGAATGGGGACCTGGTCTGGAAGGGACCAGAGGACTTCCCAAGCAATGTGAGTCAAGCCTGACTTCAGACAGCAGTTAAGATCTGAGGTGGAAAAGAGAGGGAAAAGGCATTGCAAATGGCTGGGGTATAAGAGTAAGAGGTAGAAAGGGTGGGAGCTGCATGTGAAGGCAGAAAATCACAAAACACGTGAGTGCCTTCAGGGAACAATGAGTAGACAGGTTTAATTACCAAAGGAAGAAAAACACACATATTTAGTGCCTATCTGCCACAGGCAGTGAAAAATTCCATTTAATCCTCACACCAATGACATAAGTTAGGAAGGCAGACATCTTCCCTCATCACAGATGGGTAACTAATCTTCATCGCTGGTAAGTCACGTGCCCAAGGTCACAGACGAGTAAGTGACAGAGCCAGGATTCATCCCTCCCCAGGCCTTGCCCTCTCCCTAACCAGCATTCCCTCTGGTGAGTTCATGGCAAAGCATGCAAGGTCCACAGTCACAAGAGGGTGAGACTGGGGGAAAGAGTGAAAGCCGACAGCAAATTGGGCAGGAGAGAAGACAGGCAGACCAGCTTTGCCAATTTGACAGTGTTGTTGTTACTCACCCTGGACTCATACATGATGTGTTCAGGGGAAGACGGCAGTCAGCTCTCCATCAACCCAAGCCTTCTGTCTTCCACGAAAAGGAATCCTTGACTGTTTCTGCTTTGAAGAATGTTAAAAACCTAGAGATGAGTTCCTCATAGGCCCACACCCCCGCTTGCCTCTTGCTGAAGGTACAGCTGGTTGGCTTCTCAGAACAGACCCTTCTCCCTCATCTTCCCTTTGGAAGCTCGGCTCCTCTCCTTCACATCCTCCCTCCTCTGGAAGGCCACGTAAGCCCAATCTCAGCAGGTGACTGCAACTTAATCTAATCTACTCTAACCTAAGCCAGTCATGAGAGTCCCATTCCCTTAACCATATGACCTAGATGTGAGCATGTGATGCATTTGGGCCCATAAGATATGAGGACAAGTCTGCCTAGAAGCTTCTGGGAGATAGTTCTTTACTTTTAAGGGGGTACAAGGAGGAAATGACCTCTGCTTCTTCTGGATATATACTTTTCTCATCTATGCATGATGCCTAGAACTGTGGCAGCCATGTTGCAAACATAAGAGGACCAGGCTAAGGACAAACTAAGGTCACAGACTAGTAAGTGACAGTGTCAGAATTCATACCAACTGAACAACATTGCTCTTAGTGGCTCTTGCCTGGCATGTGATGTATTCAAAGAAAGATGGTTCCCGGTGCTGATTCACTGTGCACAACAGTGTTTCTTTTGGGGGGTGGGGGGTGGATTTAACAAATAAGAGGTTCTAAAAAGGGAGTATGGGCTATGGGGGGAAAGGAACAGAAAAAAACAACATTATAAGAATAATAGCTTTAGTTATTAAATGGGTACCACATAACATCCTTTGAGAGGAAGGAAAACATAATGGAACTTTTAAAACATTTTTTGGTTGTTGAACTATGCTTCTTGAATAGGAACCACTCAGAAGCTAGACCACAATGATCATGGCTTCAATAGCATGAAAACAGGCCTGAAGGAAATGAGTCACAGCACAGGAGGCAGCTGTCAAATGCACATTTGTTGGTTTTGTGCACTCTTTACTGTGGAACAGGGGTCAGCAAAGTGCAGCCCTATGGCCACATCAAGCCTGCACCCTACTTTTATAAATAAAGTTTTGTTGGAACACAGCCAAACCCACTTGTTTACATATTGTCCGGGGTTGCTTTTGTGCTGAATGTCAGCGTTGAGCAATCACAGCAGAGACTACGGCTTGTAAAACTGACCATCCTTTCTATCTTGTCCTTTACTGAAGGTTTGCCACCCTGATTTAGAAGGAAGAGGACTGAACTGACAGGCTGAGTATACAAATGATATATATATCATCCACAACTAAGATTTCATGGCAGGCTCCCTTGCTATAGCAAGTGCAGGATACATAGCCTTCGCTTTTCTCATCTGCCTGATCTCTGTTGATTTCCACAGAACGGAGAGGATCTGAGTCCTAATCCCGGATCTGCCACTCACTCCCTATGTGACATGGAATAATTCACCTCACCTGGAAGAAAATAAAAATTAAAAGTTAAAGAGGCTCATGGTCCCTGCTCATGGTAGCTTACAGGCTACATACACTCTAAGGGTGAGATAATCAAGATTGTATGTATATCATGGGCAAATATATACACATATACACCCAACCAAATATAAAAATGACTCACCTAAACCCATATAAATTCTGATCCATCATCTACAGCAACCAGCCTGAGAAACCAATCCATGACCCCCAATAACCAGCTCAGGAAGCCAACCTGCTACCTATAAGTCAGACTCCTGGGAAATGAGACCACGATCTCTAGCAACTGGTCCAGAAAGCTAAACAATAAATCTTGTAACAATAAGTCCCAAACAGCCAGGTCTTAATTAATAACTGAAAGCTTTCTTAATTTTCATCCTCACTTCCAACAAAAGACCAACCAGAGAAAGCCAAATATGCACCCCACCAGATCTCACAGGATGCCCAGCTTCAAAGGATCCTCCCCGGAGCTTCCCTGTGCCCACAGTCTCTAATCAGGACATACCCAAAGCCTTCTTTGTTTCCCACTGAAATGCTTTCCCACTCCCATACTTGTCTTTGAATCTCTGCCGAAACACAAGTGATGGTGGAGGACTCTTTTGCAATATCAGGTTCAGCAAAAACAGCCTTTGCCCTCCTCATTTGGTTGATCTCTGTTTATTTCCATAGAACTTGGAATCAAAGGATCTTACTTCTAATCCCAGATCTGCCAATCATTGCATATATGAACTTGAATAGCTTGCCTCACCAGTTTTAAAAAAAAAATTATAGAGGCAGTGTCCCTACCCATAGTTAGCTCATAGGCTACAAACACTTTAAGAGTGAGATTATTTCCATACTGAAACTATGTGCAAAGGACAGAGGTAGCTCTAAAGAAGGAGTGACAGGCTGTATCTGGGTCATATATCTAGTAATTGCCTGGCATTGATTAATTGATAATCATTGTTATCTTTGGCTACTATCAATAAAGTCATTGAGAAAATATCTTTCCCTAAATTCAAAAATTTCTTCCTTTCCAAGAAAACATGCAAGCCACTCATTTCAAAATATGGTGCAGTCATTTGTTTGAAAATCCAATTTCACAAATGGCTCATCTGTTAAAGTAATATTTTAATGGATCTTGATTCAAACCTTACTCAAACCTTCTTTTCTAAGCTTTCCATTAGTGGACTCAGTTGAGTTTGTCCAAAGCACTGTCGTTTTGCTTCATGGGTGCTTAGAAATTTCCACAAATGATACACTTCTGAATATTTTGGATGTTTTTAATCTTTTGCAGAATACTTACTTGGTTTATGGTGTGCAAAACAAAAGACCAACTGTATAGAACCTTCACTAAGATAACATCAATTGCCTTAGGTGATATTATCATGATTTTATTGTCCATGAGCATTCTATAAATGCCCTTACTTAAATCCCCAAATAACCTTTTAAAGCCACAGTTTCCATTAGTTAAAAAAGCAATATATAAATATTTATTTGGATTTTTTAGCTTTAGCCCAAATGTTATGCAACATATAAGCAAAGTCGATCTTGTAAGTTCCATAATATCCCAGATTCTTCTACTATATGCAAACTGAAAACTACACTGGACAATGTGGAGAGTCTTGGTGTCCAGTCTGTAATCTACCCCTGACTAAGCTCCAGACAGTAACATCACAACTTTGGATCCCTATTTCCTCTCTTATAGGTTATCACTAAGTTTCATTTCAAGACTAAAAAGCTATCATCAGCTACCATAAATTTTAAGAAATAGTAGTAGAAAATGACATTTTCCAGATGCTCAACAGGATGGCATCCATCTGGAGGAGGTTTAACCTCATGAAATTTTAACAAGGTTCACCTCAAGGAGCATTGGAGTCAAAGTGGAATCTAGGATGACTTCTGTCCAGGTGGTGTTCCCGGACAGAACAATATTTCGTTAGCAGCATCAGCATGGTGATTGAAAAGGTCAATGAGGGAAGGCCTTGACTCAGCCATTCATGGAGCAAGAGCTGAGCTAAGTTCTGGGGATTTGGGAGTAAGTAAGACACTGCCCATCCAGATGCCACAGCAAGTGAGGAGAGAAGTGGTTTCCAAATGAATAAAGACAATTCACTTGGCTCTGATCTCACTGTATGACCCATTTGGTAAAGAAATGGATGATTCTTGGGGCACCTGGATGGTTCAGTCATTAAGAGCCTGCCTTCAGCTCAGGTCATGGTCCCAGGGTCCTGGGATCAAGCCCCACCTCGACCCCTGCATCGACCCCCACATCAACCCCCGCATTGAGCCCCTCATCAAGCCCACATCAGGCTCCCTGCTCTGCAGAAAGCCTTCTTCTCCCTCTCCCACTCCCCCTGCTGGTGTTCCCTCTTTCACTGTGTCTCTCTCTGTCAAATAAATAAAACCTTTAAAAAAAAAAGAAAGAAATGGATGATTCTTGTTATCTTCCCAGGTAGTGTGGTGGTTATCATCAATACATATGAAACAATGCTTCCAGGGTTCAAATCCCCATTTTGCTACTGATCAGCTGTATGGTTTTTTTTTTTACCATTACCATTTTTATTTTGGCTTCACCATTTTTATCTTTCTTTCTTTTTTTAACATCTTAATTTTATTTTGTTTTTTTCAGTGTTCCAAGATTCGTTCTTTATGCACCACACCCAGTGCTCCATGCAATACTGCCCTCCTCAATACCTACCATCAGGCTCACCCATCCCCCCACCTCCCTCCCCTCCATAATCCTGTTTGTTTCTCAGAATCCACAGTCTCTCATCTTTCGTCTCCCCCTCCAATTTACCCCAATTCATTTTTCCTTTCCTTCTCCTAATGTCCTCCATTTTATTCCTTATGTTCCACAAGTAAGTGAAACCATATGATAATTGACTTTCTCTGCTTGACTTATTTCACTCAGCATACTCTCCTCCAGACCCAACCATGTTGATACAAAAGTTGGGTATTCATCCTTTCTGATGGCTGAGTAATATTCCATTGTATATGCGGACCACATCTTCTTTATCCATTTGTCTGTTGAAGGGCATCTCAACTCTTTCCACAGTTTGGTGATTGTGGACATTGCTGCTATGAACATTGGGGTACATATGGCCCTTCTTTTCACTACATCTATATCTTTGGGATAAATACCCAGTAGTGCAATTGGAGGGTCATAGGGTAGCTCTATTTTTAATTTTTTGAGGAATCTCCACACTGTTTTCTGAAGTGGCTGCTCCAACTTGCATTCCCACCAACAGTGTAAGAGCGTTCCCCTTTCCCCACATCCTCTCCAACACTTGTTGTTTCCTGTCCTGTTGATTTTGCCCATTCTAACTGGTGTAAGATGGTATCTCGATGTGGTTTTGATTTGAATTTCCCTGATGGCTAATGATGATGAACATTTTTTCATGTGTCTGTTAGCCATTTATATGTCTTCTCTGGAGAAGTGTCTGTTCATGTCTTCTGCCCATTTTTTGACATGATTATCTATTTTGGGGGGTTGAGTTTGAGGAGTTCTTCGTATATCTTGAATATCAGCCCTTTGTAGTGTCATTGAATATCGTCAAAGCTGGTGGCATCATGTTGCCTGATTTCAAGCTTTACTACAAAGCTGTGATCACCAAGAGAGCATGCTACTGGCACAAAAACAGACACATAGACCAATGGAACAGAGTAGAGAGTCCAGATATGGACCCTCAACTCTATGGTCAAATAACCTTCAACAAAGCTTTGGAAAAAATAACCAGTGGAAAAAAAACCAGTCTCTTCAATAAATGGTGCTGGGAAAATGCGACAGCTATGTATAGAAGAATCAACCTCAATCATTCTCTCACACCACACACAAAGATAAATTTGAAATGGATGAAAGACCTCAATGTGAGGCAGGAATCTATCAAAATCCTAGAGGAGAACATAGGCAGTAACCTCTTCGATATCGTCAACAGCAACTTCTTTCAAGACACATCTCCAAAGGCAAAGGAAACAAAAGCAAAAATGAACTTTTGGGACTTCATCAAGATAAAAAGCTTCTGCACAGCAAAAGAAACAGTCAATAAAATAAAGAGGCAGCCCACAGAAAGGGAGAAGATATTCGCAAATGACAGCTGTGTGATCTTTAGTGTTACCTAAAAACTTCATCTGCCTCAGGTTTTTCCTTATCTGAAAGGCATGCATCATCTGAGCCTAATTGTGTACTAAAGGCATGCATAATAGTCATATCTACCTCATGGAATTTCCTGAGGATTAATTAGTCAATATATATAAAGCACTTCATATAATACCTAGCAAACTGTAAGCACTCTGCAAACATTGGTAACTTTTAGTTCCTGCTTTACTGAGCATTGTTGAAATAGTGTACATGCATGCTGACATTTATTCCTAAGGTAGATTCTGCTCTTCTCATTTTATAAAGAAAATGAGGCTTAAACAATTTAAGTGGGGCCATGATTCAAGCTGTTAGTCTGACTCTAGCATTTGCACTAAATGTATCCTGTATAATTTGGGGGGGGCGGGGAGAAGATGTCCACCCTGTACCTTAACCTGCTTTAGCCTCCATGCTGGTTGTTATTTCACTTTAGAATCCACAGCACCACACATCTTAAAGCATAGTTATTAGAGAACTATAGCTTCAAAA
This sequence comes from Ailurus styani, assembly GCA_002007465.1. NCBI lineage: Eukaryota > Metazoa > Chordata > Mammalia > Carnivora > Ailuridae > Ailurus > Ailurus styani. The sequence goes on from LNAC01000206.1 coordinate 61,830, forward strand.
ATGCAAGTGATGCAAATATTTTCATTTCCCACAAGAGGGCCAACAAAACACTGTGAAGTTCATCTGATAATGTACAACAATCTAAATTAATAATGATGAAACAAAACAAGCTGCCATTTATATTTAACAAGTATGAATCATGGCATGTGAGAAGCACAACCAACAGACCGCCCTGATGCTATATAATAACTAATTCTCCTTCCAAAATATAGTGGGAGTGTCAGCCCACATGGGAGCTTTTTTTTTTTAAGATTTTATTTATTCATTTGAGAGAGAGAGCACAAGTTGGGGGTAGGAGGGTGGGGAGGTGGTGCAGAGGAAAAGAGACAAGCAGACTCCCCACTGAGCAGGGAGCCCTACTTGGCTCTTGATCCCAGGACCCCGAGATCACAACCCGAGCCAAAAGTAGACGCTTGACCGACTGAGACACCCAGGTGTCCCCATTCATGGGAGCTTCTTGAGGCTGCCTGATTTCTCGCTAAACACCAATTTCATCCTTCCACAAACTCCAAGAGTACCTAATTTCAATTTCTAAATACTAAAGTGTAATATCCCTTAATGAATCACACAAAAGGTAGTAGTGCGTGGCATTTGGAAAAGAAATGAAAGAAAGGAGGGGAAGAAAGAAGGAATGAAGGAGGGAGAAAGGGTAAGAAAACCTCTGGAATTTTGCCTCATCTACCAGTAAGAACTGAAGAAGAGGATCTCCTAATTTGTAAAAACCTTTCCTCCCAAAGTCTAGTGTACAGTCTGGACTAATTTGCCTTTTCTTTTCAGTGGAGCTCAGAACCTCTATGAGGTCATGGTCAACCCAAAAGGAGAAATCCCATTTGGCTTCACCTTACAGCTCTGTCACTTCCACTTCACCAACCAATTAACAATTCGTAAATAGGTCCAGAGCTGAAATTCCTTAGCCACTGCCCCCTGTGAGGGGAGGTTGTCAGTAAAACAAGATGAAAATATGTCACCCTTTCCCAGTTGCAGACATAAATTCCGCAGCAGTTAGCTGGAGAGTGATGTGAGCCCCCATGACTGCAGCATCCTAACTCTGAGCACTTCGTGACCTGGGCAAGAGAGACATCTGGTCACTTCCTACAGAGACTCATGGGGCTCTTATTAGACCTTTAAGGATGGCACTTCTGTGCATCTGTATCTGTACCCGCATCCTCTTCGCTGCTGGCGTGTTTCCCCTCTCATGCCCTGGTTTCCCCGAATATCTCTGTGGGTTTCATTCATCCAAATTACCCTCCCCACATAAGAGGTATATGGCTTTATTTTAGCATGCACCAATACTGAATTCCCAAGTCTCGGTGACTCTAAATATCACATCTACCGCCTTTTGTCATCAGTTTCTTTTTTTTTCTTATAATCTGCTCATTTGTATGGAGATTCAGAGACCATAATTCCCACCCCTTTAAAACTGTTCTTTCCTCTAAGCCCCCAGACACAGTCTGCATCTCCATTCTTCTCTTGAAGTCATACTTATTAATAACATCCACAGCAATTATTTCCATGACTATTCCTGCCTTCCCTTCTGTGTCAGTTTCCTAGGGCTGCCTTATCAACGTCCAACAAGCCTGGTGGCTTAAAATGACAGGCATGTATTGTCTTACTGTTCTGAAGGGTAGAAGACTACAGGGTTGGTTCTTTCCACAGCCTCTGAGGGACAATCCAATCCTGTGCCCTCTCCTGGCTTCTGGTAGTTGCCAGCAAACCCTGGTGTTCCTTGGCTTGTAGAGGCATCACTCCAACCTCTGTCTTCACAAGGCCTTCTTCTAAAGACACCAATCATTGGAATTAGGGATACCCTAACTCAGTCTGGCCTCATCCTGACTAATTACATCTGCAAAGATCCCAAATAAAGCCAAATAAAGTCACATTCACAGGAACCGAGGTTAAGATTTCAACACACCTTTTTGAGGAGACACAATTCAACTGAGAACACCTTTCCTCTCACTTTAGATCCTTGTGCTCAGTCAGCTGGACTTCAGGACAGATAGACTTTTCTTTATCCCCAGGGATGGAGCCAGCTCAAGGAGCCATCTCCACCTCCTCCTGAGCTCAGAATGCCAATCCCCTGATGCAACCCCATGGACACAGCGAGCCATGCCCGTCCCAAAACTTCCACTCTCTTCCAAGATCGAAATATCAATCAGAAAAAATAATGAAACCCTGCCTGTGTTTCCACCATTCTAAAAACCCTCCCTGTGGGTGCTGTTCTTCCACACCTGCTTAGGAGGAGCTGATAATAAGGTACAGCAGGCCCTTGGCCACAACCCAAACATACCCATCACGAAGACAACAGGGTTTTATTTTGGTCAGATTGGGTGGTAAAGAATGAAGACTCATCAAACAGACCTGGATGTAGATAAATCCTGGCTTTGCCATTTACCACCTGTGTGACCAGAAACAAGATATCTCACCTATTTTGCCTCAGATTTTATATCTGAAAATGAAGTTAGTAATAGCACTAGTCATGGGATTATTGTAAACATCACAAATGATGATGTAAAGTGTTTGGCTTGATGTCTGTGATGGACTGAATTGTGTCCCTCCAAAATTCATATATTGAAGCCCTAAGCCCCAGTACTTCAGAATGTGACTGTATCTGGAGATGGGGCCTTTAAAGACGTGACTAAGTAAAAATGAAGCTGTTAAGGTGGACCCTGATCCAACCCAGCTGGTGTTATAAAAAGGAATTCAGAGGCACAGAGAAACACCAAAGATGCCTAAGCACAGAGAAAAGCCCTATGAGGACACAGCAGTAGATGGTCATCTGTAAACCAGGACCAAGCCTGCCCACACCTTGACCTTGGACCTCCAGCCCCCAGGAACTGTGAGATAATACATTACTCTTGTTTAAGCCACCCAGTCTGTGGCATTTGTTTTTTTTTTTTCTTCCAGATTTCTTGAGGTAAACTTAAAACAAATAAAAATTGAATGTATTTCGAGTGTACAGTTTGGTGTTTTAATGTAAGTACCATTGTGAAACAGTTACCACAATCGAGTTAATTAGCATAGCCAACACCTCACATAGTTACCATCTTTCATGTGTGGTGGGAACAATTAAGATCTACTCTCAGAAAATGTCATATCCACAAGACTCTATTAATGACAGTCACCATACTGCACCGTGGGTCTCCAGAACTTATGCATCTTACATAACTAAAACTTTATACCCTTTCACCAACATCTCCCCATTTCCCCTTCCCCCCAAAACCGGGAAACCACCATTCTACTCTCTGCTGTTATGAGTCCAACATTTTTTAATTCCACATATCAATGAGGTTATGTACTATTTATATTTCTATACCTGGCTTATTTCACTTAGCATAACGTCCTGCAGGTTCATCTACATTGACACAAATGACAAGATGTCCTTCTGTTTTTCAGTGAATAATATTCCATTGCAGTTATACATTGCATGTTTCTTATCCATTCATCCATCCACAAACACTTAGGTCGTTCACATATCTTGGCTATTGCAAACAATACTGCAATGAATATGGGGGTGCAGACATTCAGGTGCTGATTTCATTTCTTTTATACAGATACATCTAGAAGTGAGACCACTTCTTAATTTTTTAAGGAACCTCCCTACTGTCTTCCATGGTGGCTCTACTAATTTACACTTCCACCAACAGGGTCCATGGGTTCAAAGTTCTCCACATGCTCACCAGCATTTATTATCTTTTGTCTTTTTGATAATGACCATTGTAACAGGTAAGGTGCTATGTCATTGTAGTTTTGAATTGCCCTTCCCTGATGGCTAGTTGTCTTGCACACTTTTATATAAATGCTGCCCATTTGTAAGTCTTGTCTGAGAAAATATCTATCAGATCCCTTGTCCATTTTTTAAATCGAGTGTATTATTCTTCTTAAACTGCTAGGTTGTTTGAGTTGCTTACATATTTTGGATATTAACCCCAAGTCCGATACACGGCTCCCCGGGCTTCCTCCTCCTTCGATCAAAATCCAGATGTCTTTCAATCTTTGGCTAAAATGCTGCCTCCTTGATAAAAGCTTCCACTGGGAATCATCTGCCCTTTCTCTGCCACATCCCAGAGGCCGGGAAACAGAGTCCGGATCCACCTCCGCTTGGCTTCTCTGAGTTGCTGAGCACAAGGCCCCACAGATAAATTCTGTTTGAAATGAGGGAAAATAAACATAAAGCTGCAGCCTGGAGTAGCGATGAGGAGTGCCAGGACATTGTCTACTTAGGAAACAGCTTTATGTTTGCAACTTTGGTAGAATTCAAAACAGGAAACCATCCCAACTTGAATTCCAAATCCAATGGCGTTCATAGGGAAGGAATTCTACCAACCCCTCCAAGAAACATGAATCCACCAGACACAATAAGCCATCTTGTCCAGCACCCCAGATTCTCAGCGTCTCCTGAGTGAAGAGAAAATGAGTGGCTTCTCAAGGGAACCACAGAGGTGGCTACTGTCCCGATGGTCTCCTCAAGGCTGAAGGCTTAAGTGGCTTTCAAGGGTGATTTAAATGAACCTGAAGACAATCTAAGTGTTGCCAGCAACAAGTTGCAAAAGGTGATACCTCTTTGTGCACTGCCCACAACACACACTGAAGCAAGCCGGCCTGCAAAGGGTGTCAGAGACAAGAACTGGACCTCATAACCACATGCCCCATTGTTTACTGACAGCGTAACTTTGGACAAGTCACTTAACCTTTCTGGGCCTCAGGTTTCACCTGCCCCAAAATAAAGCCATATAAGTTAATTTTAAGTTCTTACTACACCCTAGACACTTTGCCAATTGCTGTCCATGCAGTATGTAACAGGATTGAATGAGTTCACGAGTTTAAAGCTCCCAATTCAGAATCTAACACAAGATAAACATTGAAAACAATAAATGATGGTTCTAGTTGCTGTGAAGAAAGATGTTATGCCCACAGCCTATGGTCAGACGGACTGACGGTTTCTTTGTTTCTCAAAGTTCAAGCACGGGCTATGTCCCCCACCAGCTGTATGGCTTGGGTTGCACTTCTGAAGATTCTCAGCCTCCCTGTCTCTGATCTTCCAAATGTGCCTGACAGTCTCTGCTTCACAAGGTCATTGGGATGGATACCCAGGCGGGATGTGGAGGTGAAAGGTCTTGCAATTTAATGTATTGTGTGCATGAATAAGATTATTCTGATTATTGTTCCCACCACGGTTATTTCCTGCCCCCATTCCCAGAGTAAATGACTATGACTTAATGCTTGAGGGAAGAGAAGATGTATATTACTCCTCCCCATTGGCAAGTACAGAGGGCAAGCTGTGACTCCATGCTATGTCATCCCAGAGGTCTAAGCCTTGTACCCTTCAAATTTAGAGGCCACTAATAAGCCACACCCGGGTAAGATCAACAGAACAATAAATGGGCCAGTGCATTTGACCAATCTCTCTGTCCTCCCCACACCTGTCACACCACTCTGGCTGTAAGGAGAGCTAGTCTACTTAGAAGGTAGTTGTGATGACAATGAATGGCATGATAGCCTCACCAAACAATGGTGGGATGGACGTGGGGAGATCAGAAAGGAAATCATGGATTGTGGAGAGACACAATAAATGTTTCCTTCTAGCCCCTGCTTAACTGTGCTTCCCCTGAAGTCATTCCTGACCATGCTGTCTGAAATATCCCACCTTTCCTTATGACTCTCTAACTCTGTGTCTCCGTTTCCCTGTATAAAATGAAGACAATAATTATACCTCTTTTAGGACGATGATATGGATTAAACGCATTATACAGGTTAAGGTTTACAACAGGTATGGCACGTGGGGTTTCATAAATGTTAGCTTTTTCAGTGGTCTTACTATTATTATTTCCATCTAATCGCTCTTTTACTCTAGCATGTATAATATTCTGAAAGCATTCTCTTGGCTTCCGACTTCTTTTATGTAGTTGTTCCTGACTTCCCCACTAGGTCCACTTTTATAAGAAGGAGCCTAGACTCTCTCTGTACTAATTGCTTAATAAATATCAGTAGGTTGGGTAAATGAATGATTTAATGAGTGAATGAAGGAATAGGCCGCCCCCACACTCACAGGACTCATCTCTCAAATCCCAACAACACATTTGTAGAACAGTTTCTTTTTTTTTTTTTTAAGATTTTATTTATTTGAAACAGAGAGAGGGCTTGAGAGAGAGAGAGAGAGAAAGAGCACACGTATAGGGCAAGGCAGAGGGAGAAGCAGGCTTCCCACTGGTCAAGGAGCCCCATGCAGGGCCCAACCCAGGACCCTGGATCATGACCTTAGCAGAAGGCAGACGCCCAACCGACTGAGCCACCCAGGTGCCCTTAGAACACGGTTTCTTGTGTAAAGTTTAGACATGAAGAAATAGGGACACTGAAAGATAGACTATCCACATAGGAATGTGGGTGAGCCGTAGGCTGGCTCTATGTAAGGCACCATCCAATGCCCTACTGATTGCTTATGGATTGATTTATCCCACCTGTGGTCATCTGCTCCACAAATATATGTTAAGTTCCTGTCCTGGACCACACACTAGGCTCCATAGCCCCATCCACAAGGGAAGCTGTCTTTAATCCTGGGCTGCACCACGCTGCTGGACTCTCAGTTATACACACAGGAATGCAAGACTCGGGGCAGACCTCATGGTGAAGGGGGGGCGGGTGGCCACAGCCCCCCACAGCACCCCTCCTGAAACGTCTGAAGCACAGTTGAGTCTCTTGTCCCTGTGACACCTGATTTCCCCATAGATGACTGTCACAGCCAGAGCTACATTGTCCCAAGGACAAGGCCATCTGGGTCCAGTTTCATGAGCCTGCAAGTGTAGCTTTGTTTGTTCCGGTGGGGGCTGGGGGAGGATGTTGATAAGCATCACCACGATCCATGACTTACCATTCATTTCCTAATCAGTCATCACATTTTGTTCAAGCTTAATGCTGACCTATCGTATTTAACGCCACATTCCGCAGCAAAAAGCTACCGCTGAGATTACTGAGGGAAACCGGCCAGCTCTTGGCCTTGCTGCTGTAGCAAGCAAAAGAAACTTGGATTTTCAGGATACTTTCACTCTCCTTATCTACGGGTTTTCACTTTATTCAAAGACTGCGTCCCCCTCCTCTTCCCTCTTTCTCTCCATGGGGCCGAGACAACTTGAATCACTTAAAGCAGAGCTATGTTCAGCAAACGTCTTGACCTTCTCTCCGGGCTCCAGCCCCTTCCCAGCAGTTGCACACACACGCATGCACATACACACACATATTATTAGCCAACACAACTCTGAGACCTTCGGCCAATCACCTCCCTCTCAGCCTACATCTCATCAACTCTAAAATGGGGAGATTGGGCCAGATCATCCTTTTCTGTTCTGAAATGACACTTTTCCAATTCTGCATGATTCTCAGATGATGGCATTAGAGTCCTAAATTATCTGAAATGGAAGACAGACACGGAAATAATTCAAGATGGCATCCTCCATATTCCAACCATTTTGCCACATCTCCATAGCACCGATCCTATTATTTATTCAACTATTTTCCTTTAAGTTGACTTTTTGGCTTAAAGGTCTGTATTTAAAAGGGACAACTTATCACTACCATAAACAGAAAATCATAATCTCTTGTCATAAACAGAATCATAACCTAAAGGAAAATAAAGCAACCAAAGAAAATTCTAGCTGAGTACTATTGCCCACACGACGATGCCAGCCGGCTGCTTGCACCTCTCTGTTGCAATGACAACATAGCTAGTGTTGAAAGGTAGCTAGAGTCATGGTTCCACAAAAAGGTGATTTCTCCTGGCCCCACTCAGCATGGACAAAGGCCACAGTTCTCTCCCTAAGGCGTGCTGGTGTTATTTATCAGAGAGGCTGGACGCCATGCCACCCAAGATGGCTCTCACAACCTTCTCTTCATGTAAAATGTCTTCACTGTTGTTCTTCATTCACTACAACACTCAGTCCATGCAGTGTTGTGTCCATGTCTGCATCGGGACCATCTCCCTCACCTCCAAGCACTGCCAGGGAGCAGGGATGAGGAAGCAGGAATACTCAAACATACCCGCACACACAAGCACAAAATCCCCCAAATAGCTTCGAAACAGCATACCGCTGCCTTCCCTGGCTCTTCCCCAAGTCCACAGCTCTGGGGCTCTCTGACCTTGGGCAGTTCAATGTTGCTGCCTTTTTGAAAGGAATCACTACCAGGTACAAACAAGAACAGCTTCCCTGAACATCTGAGGAGCCTCTGGGGCAGCTTGTCTGTTTCCCTTTCCCCTCTTCAGAGACACCAAGAAGAGGAGGAAGAGCAGGACAGAGACCGGAGGGGTAAAGGCAGGAGAGAGAGCACAGGAAAGGTACTGCCTTATTTATTTAGCACGGTGTAGGGGAAAAACACTTCAGGGTCTCCTCCTTGGACGCAGTCTGGCACCTACTTCCAATTCTTTCAATTGGCAGCAACATGAACTTGGGTGGATTGCTCATCCTCTCAGAGCTATCATCTTGTCCTTTGCAAAAGGGCTCCTGTTGTGAAGATGTCTGGAGTCCCGTCAGGTATAAGCCCAGCCAGGCACAGAGAAGAAGACTCCCCCGAGACCCCTTGTCTTCCTCTTTTAGCTTTTCTTAACTTTGGCATTATTCATGGAGGTCCAAAATCTGCCCTCTTCATATTTGTTTATTTGTTTGTTTTGCCTTCCAAATCCTGGGTCTCATCTGCAAAGTAAAACAAAGAGAGAGACAGAGAGAGAGTACGCGCTGTGAATTTTCATAATTTAAGAGTTTTCTCCTATGACCTGATTATGGAAAGTGATGTATGGGGGCCCAGCGGAATGACAAGGGACCGAGGGATGGGGAAGAAAAGACTTTATACCAGCAAGCCCAATAATCAGCCCCTTTTGAATAATCATTAGCAGCCTGCTGGAAGCTCCAAGTCCCCAAAAGGTTTTCAGGATGAGAGAGTAACACCATGAATCTAGAAAATGTGGTGCATTTTGTGCATAGATTTGAATTAGAGAATTCTTGGTTGGTTTTGCTTCTGAAATTGGGGAGTTAGATAAAGGCACAAAGAAAAACAGAGAAACACTTCCCCCTGCTGGCGGTAAGGTAAATACCAGCATAGATGTAAAAAATTTCCATGAGCGTAGATGTAAAAAATTTCCACTCGTGCCCTAAATGTTTGCAAAGGATTCACTATGTGCATTTGAATTTAAATTTTATGGAATCCATTTTCCCATCTGAAGCCACCTTCAAAGCTTGTAAAAGTGATCAAAGAACAGGGGCCTGCTTCCCAATGATTATATTCTTCACTGGACATTTTGTTATTTCTTTTCTTGAATAGGAAATACATTGACATGATTTTAAAATCAAAACAAGATAAAAGTTATAAATTGGAAAGTGTCACCCCTGTTTGCGCCTTCTTTATCCATACTTCAGATGCTTTTATTAGATTTTTTATATAAGTATTAAATAAATGTGGCTATATATTCTTTTTTTCCTTCTTTCTCATATAATAGGTAGCTACTCAACACTGTCCTGTATATCGCTTTTGGCACTGACCACCCTGTCTCAGAGACGTTTCCATTTCATGACACTGTAAGCTTCCTCGTTCTTTCTTCACCGAGCATTTTAAATACAGAAAGAAAAAAAAATACACTGCCAGTTGGGAAACCATATACATTGGTTGACTTAATTACAAAATGTGAATGATTTAAAATTTTCAGCATAGAAATGACCTTCAGCCCACATGACACACAGACAAGCACTGTCCATGACCCTTTGTAATAAATTTGTCTCCTGCTTAGATTTTTGTCCTGGTGCTCTTGCAGATTAGCATCTCCGCCATGGTACCCACCGTGTTCCATGCCAGAACAGAGCTTTTTCACCACTGAACTTTACAAGCTGGCGCTCAGAACTAAAACGGCTTCATGCCACCGAGATTTCTATTAAAAACCCAGGGTGAAGAAAAAAGCCTTTCGCTTCAGCTGAAATGCTCTCGTAAAGGGCAAAATGGAAAATACAAACACCGCTGCCTTTTTGCTGGTTGGATACCACAGCCGTCAGCACCTCCCGAACGTGGTAGTGGGAGCCAGGTTTGGCTTATTGTATTTGAAACAGTTAGAAAATGGTGCTTCCAGTGCAGACAGCAAGCCAGTGAGATTGTCAAGGTCAAAGAAAAACTCAATTATCTATAACAAACACTGACCGTACAATTAAATTATACCAGTCAGAAAAACGTTTGATCCTCTACAACTGGCTTTGCCAGAAAATTCACCGTCAAAGTAGTCTGCGCCATTGATCAGCATCCAGCTGACCAATTTCCTTTTGTCAGCCAGCAACCTGCAACATGTCACTAGTAAACACGTTAGGGCCCACTCATGATTCCGTGGTGCACCCTAGCGGTCACCCACACCTTCCGTGTGAGCACACAGATATCTAACCATCAAGGAATTGCTTCTCTCTACCCAAGGGCTTTCTCTGGCTACAGAAGTACACCCTGGACAGTCCAGGCATGCAAGGTAGGACAGAAGTGTGAGGACGTGAGGGTCCCCATAGAGCAATGGGGGATGAAAAGTGGGAGACACAAACCATAAATAGTCAGCCACCTTGCCTCTTGCTGGAGTGATGCTGAAGTGTGTGGTACCCAGACTCTCAGGGGAACACAAGTGCGAATGAGCCCCAAGTGCTCACAGTAGTGAGCCACTCCTTAACACATTCTGTGTTGGCTTTTTTCCTTCTCCACTCTCCTGCATGCTTCCTGTGGTCATCTCCTATGACAATCTGAGTCCAATCAAGAGACAGAAACACACAGTAACCAACACAGAGCAGGCTGAGTACAAAGAACCATTAACTATGCTAGAGTAACTGTAAGATACAAGGAGACTTTGTCAGGCACCCTATGGCTTCGGATGAGTACCCATGGAAGAACCAGGCTTGGGAGGGATCCAGATGTCTTTGGAGAAGCTGTGGTTCTGCCCACGGGGGAGCAAAGAAGTCTGCTGCTTTGGCCAGGCTGGGGCTGGTCCAGAGGTGCTTGTGAGGCCAGACCCCAGAAAGCACGTGAGAAAGCAGACAACCAGAAACTGATCTTAGGGTGTGGAGTCAGGGAGCCAGCTGAGCCAGGAGTCCTTCAGAGACCATGTTTGTGCTACAGGTTCTGGCTTCCATGTTGACGGAGCTGCATGGAGTTATGACCACCTTTGCAGAGATGGCAAAGTTGCTAAAGGGCCACGTTTTGGCCCGTGGCTGAAGAAGGCCCCACGGAACTAAGCTCACGGGGCTTAGTTGAGCTCCATCTGGTGTAGAAATGGCAGGAGACCTTCCTCTTCGGCCGCATCCCTCCAGCACCCCCTATTGAGAAGCTTGAGTTGGCTTACATTGAAGGGTGCTTCAGAACTGAGAAGCAATAAATTAATAACATAAACTCCTTCCAAATAAACTAATTGCACCCACATCCTTGTCCAGGGTCTACTTTTGAAAGAACCCAAATCAGACTTGATTTCAATCTTGGCTCTGTGACCTCAAGCAAGGAACTTAGCCGCTTTGAGTCCTCACTTTGTCATTTGGAAGATGGAGGTCATAATAAACAATATCCACCTCCCAGGGTCTCAAGAGAATGAAGAAAACAGATCATGTGCAACTCATCTGGTACAAAACAAGTGCTCAAAAATGTCATCATCAGAATGAGCCCTGGGTGTTGTATGCAACTGATGAATCATTAAATTCTACCTCTGAATCTAATGACACACTGTATGTTAATTAAATTGAACTTAAATTAAAAACATTTTTTAAGCGTCTTTGGTCTTTTCCCTTTTCAACCCAAATTATAGCCCCAAGGTTTCTTCTTATCATCAGGATGCTCTGAGCAACTCAGCCTAAGACATTTTGTCCTTGACTGTGGCTCAGGACAGCTTTGGTGGGGAAGGGTTTAGAAGGACACTTGGCCCTGGAAAAGGATTGTTTGAAGCATTGGAAACAAAAGATAAAGCTAAACTCGTGCTTCTCTGCAGAGAAAAGTTCAAAGGAAGAATTTCCCCAGCAATGTGATGCACCAATTTCTGTTGGCACTTAAATAAGCCTCAAAGGGCTATAATAATAGCTACCATGTATTGAGATCTCGCTATGTGCCAGGGATTTGTACTCATAGTCTTGCTTAACCCTCCCAGCAAGTCTTTAAGGTACATACTATTTTTCATCTCAACTTCACAAATGATGAAACAAAAACTCAGAAAGAGTTTCAATTTGTCTAAAATCAGAGCTGGGATTTGAACCCAAGTCTACTTGATTCCATGACCCAGCTCCAACTGCGACTGTGGAAAGAATCTTCATTTAGACCAAGGAGTCAGGAGACTGTGGTCCGTGTTTCACCTCCAAGTCCCTGTATGATCCAAGGGGCAGTTCTCCTTTTCCCAAGATTTCCCCATCCATAGAATGAGGATGTTGAATTAGAACCATGGTTTTATGGGGGTAGCACCAAGGATATTTTGGAAATTTAGGGGGGTAATTGGCACTGTGATAAGAGGGTTCTCACTGGCATTTCATGGTTGAGGACCACGAAAATAATCCTGTTCAATGAAGAATATGTGTCATGCCACATATATCCCACAGAATGTTCCAGTGGTTGAAGAAGTTATCTGAACCTAGACCCCAACTCCATTTTACAATAAAGAAAGCAAGCATCCTTACACAGTTTTAACAATGAATTTCCAGAACCAGTTGAGGGAAGATTATACCTTCTTTTATTAGAAATATTACCAAGAGTTGCTCACCACTTGGAAAATCCTATCACCAACAACAGTGCAATTTAAGACAGAAATTGCAAGACCATGAGACCTCTCTCACCTCATTCTGCATTTATATGGATCACAGGTAGAGTTGCAAGTATCTGTGTGTCTCATTGTGTCTTCTGATGCAGTCATCCCCAGGCATTTGTATATTGAAATCCTCATTACCTTACTACAAATTACTTTCTTTAATTTTTCCTTCGTAAAATAGTTAGAACACCATACTGAATAAAAAGAAAATACCTATGTAGATAGGTTGTAACATCTGTGAACTTTATTTCCAGATATTTAAGGAGGTTTTATAAAATATTTGTTTTTAAAATAAATAAATCTTTTAAAATGGGGGGGGGGTGCTGGGTGGCTCCACTAGTTGAGCATCCAACTCTTGATTTGGACTCAGGTCATGATCTCAGGGTCGTGAGATAGAGCCCGACGTCAGGCTCCATGCTCAGCAGGGAGTCTGCTTAAGATCTTCTCTCTCCTTCCCCTTTTCTCTTCCCCCACCCCCACTCATGCACTCGCTCTCTCTCTCTCTCTCTCTCTTTCTCGCTGTAAAATAAAATAAATAAATCTTAAAGCATTTGTTTTAAAAGGGGTGCTCTCGGCACAGGGAGAGAGATTCTGACCTCTGTTCACTGAAACATGACAGCCCAATACAAAGCTGAAAACCAAAACTCACAGCATGCACATATTTTCATGTACTCACAAATGGCTCACTAGCACTGACTCTGAGCCAGGAGCTGCTGTGGGTTCAGAGGATGAAGCATACATGGAGTTAAGCCCCTGACATTGCGGAGCTTCCCTGGAAAAAGGCAAAGGCTCATATCTACTGAAGTTAAATAGTCACCAAACCTGTGGTCCAGTAATTCCACTAGTAGGTATAGACTGAAAAGGATAAGGGTATATACTGACCCAAAGATATTACAAAAATGTTGAGAGCGGCTTTATTCATAATAAGCAAAAACTGCAAATAATCCAAATGTCCCCCCAAGAGGAGATTAAATAAATAAATTGTGATGTATTCATAACAATGAATAAAAAAAGACAAAGTACTGACACGATAAATCTCACAGACATCATGTTGAACAAAGAAGCAAGACACAAAGGCAAAATTACTATAAAATACCATTCTTGTGAAGTTAAAGAACAGTCAAAATGAATCACTGAGGCTAAGTAGTAGTAGTTATCTTTAGGTGAAGAGGTTATTGACTAAGAAAGCACATGAGGGAACCTTCTAGAAAGGTGACAAATTTCTGTATCTTAATCTGACTGGTGGTTATACAGGTGTATTCAAATTACCCAGGTGTATTTAAAAAGTTCACAAGCTGAACACTTGTTAGTGCACTTTGACAAACCTTAAAGTTCTTAAATTTACCTCAGTTTCTTTTAAGGACTTTATTTGAACATCCCAGTCTAACAAATCAGTAACTGCAAATAAAAGGCCTCTGGAATCAGAGTTCTGGGTTCAAGTCTCATTTCCACCATTTTCTTGTGAGAACTTGAGAAGTCTACTTACCCTGTCTGAGTATCAATTTCCTCATTTATAGAATGAGGATAGCAACTCAGTTGTCTCCAGTTTGCGGAGAGGATTCTAGACATAACACGTGTAAAAGCACATAACATTTACCAGCTATTGTGGTTGATAGCTCTTCATTCATTTTCCAAGGATTTCACGTTCCCTTAGCTTTGACTTCCCCAAAGCAGGGTTTGTGTCTGTGATGGCGAACATGGGATGGGCTCGTCCCCACCGTCCATTCCTACACTTGAGGATATGCAGAATCAGTGATGCTCCTCTTTTTGGTGGCCCCTAACAGCCATCTCTGCAAGGTGTTCCCTGAAGCTGCACATTCCACGAGGGCTGGCACATGAAATAAAACCTATGTACCATCCTGACCCAGGTCATATTCATCTTTGCCTTATCTGTAGCGTCTGGTACAAAGACTTGTCGAGCTTGTGAAAAACGATAAAAGAACTGATATTTATTTAGCATCTAAAGCTCAAAAGACTCAGGCCGGGGTTATATATACATATATGGTACCTCCTAAGTCTTCACAAAAATCTTGTGAGAGAAGCATAATTCTTGTTGAGTAGTCAAAGAAAATGATGTTCAGTCTTATTAAAGTCAGGAGCACCAATCCACAGAACACAGGTGGCTAAGGCAGGTTCAAATCCAGGTCAGTCTGTCCCAACGCCCAAGGTCTGGCCACTACGGCATGCCACACTTCATCAACTATGGAAAACCAATGCATGTCTAACATTAGACAACAGACAATTATGGATGAATCATTCAGAATCCAAAACAAGGAAAATAGACATGCATGATGCCATTAGGAGTAAGTTAAAAGGAGAACATAGAAAATGATTTCATGCCAAAAAGTAAATAAAAATAAGTGAGCCCTGATGGTTACAAAGGAGCAACACAGAATCAACAGTCTATAACAGTAACAATTTATTGACTGCTAATTCTACAAATATGCTTTTTCAAACATGAGAACATGAGGTATTCTGCCAATAGAGCAGAGAGCACCTTGGCTAATCCCAAGTGAAGTTCAGCTACACAATCTCGGCAGAATCCTGCCTATTTTTCTTGCTTTCAGTTTGGTCTGCTTTCCTGCCGTTTCATGTACCTCATCAGAGATCAGAGATGGGAAAACAGAGCTGGCCCCTGAAAAAACAGAGCTCTTGGCTGGGAAAAACTGAGAAGACCCAGCGTGCGTAGACGCTGTGCTACTTTGAATCTGGAAATACACATTGTAATGCCTTCTCTCCTAGGGAAGCAAAGGAAGCAGGGGGAAAGACAGGATGGGATAAGAATGCCAGAATGTTAGAGCCACGAGGACTTGCAGACACCATTTTGCCCATTTCCCCAAATGCCAGTCATGACTGCTATATTCCTATACCATCTGTGTTATTATTTCCTTAGTCTCTTCCTTTAAATAATTCCATTTACTTGACTGTATTGACCCCCATCCTAGGCAATAGTAAGTGAAATTATATACTTGATGTGCTAGTTGTAGTTTTCCTTACAGATACTAAAATAAATATGGTAACTATGAAAGTTAAAAATGTTCATCCAAAACCATATCACCTCACACATGTCATAATGACTAAATCAAAAACACCAGAAACAAGTGTTGGTGAGGATGTGGAGAAAAGGAAACACTTATGCACTGTTGGTGGGGACGTAAATTGGTACATCCACTGTGAAAAAAGTATGAAGGTTCCTAAAAAAATTAAAAATAGTAAGAGTACACTTATCATGATAAGCACTAATATTGAATCATTATATTGTACAACTGAAACTCATATAATACTGTATGTTAAGTATATTTCAATTTAAAAAAAGAAATTAAAAAATTAAATATCGAACTATAAAATTATCCAGCAATTCCACTTGTGGGCATTTAGGAATCAAAACCACTATTTCAGCAAAATATTTGCACCCTCGTGATCATTACATCATTACTTATAAGAGCCAAGACATGGAAACACCCCAAGTGTCCACTGATGCCCGAATGGATAAAGAAAATGTGCTATGTATATACAATGGAATATTATTCATCATGAAAAAGAACAAAATCCTGCCAATTGTGATAATATGGATGAATCTTCAAAGCAGTATGCTAAGTGAAATAAGTCAGACAAAGAATGAATACTTATACATGGTATCTAAAAACACTAGACTCATAGATACAGAGATTACATTGGTGGTTGCTAGAGCCAGAGTATGGAGGATGAGAGAAAACAGCTATAAAATAAATAAGTCCGGGGGATATAATATACAGCATAGTGACTATAGTTGATATAATATTATAGATTTGAAAACTGCTAAGAAAATAATCTTAAAAAGTTCTCATCACAAGAAAAATATATATAACTATTGTTGGGATGGATGGTAACTAGATTTATTGTGGTGATCATTTTGTCATATATACGATATCCAATCATCATGTTGTCACCTAAAATTCATATAAGATTATAGGTCAAGTGTATCTTTAAAAAAAAGAAATGTCCAGCCATCTAACATGTAAAATCAACAATGCATCCCCCTAGTGGCACATGCACCACTAACATGTTGACAAAATATTGCTAAAGTTTGTTGGGTTCTAGCCTTTTTTTATTTTTTTCTTTAGTAGCAGAAATTTAGTGGTATAGGTGCCTTGCTGGCTCAGACAGTAGAGCATTTGACTCTTGATCTCAGGGTCATGAGTTCAAGTCCCACATTGGGTATAGAGATTACTTAAAATTAATAAAATAATTTGTGTAAAGTGTCCATCTCCAGGGGCACCTGGCTGGCTCAGTCGGTAGAGCAGCGACTCTTGATTGCCCCACACTGGGCATAGAGCTCATGGAAAAATAATTAAATAAATAAAAACTAAAAGTTTAAAAAAAAGAAAGTTAGTGGTACTAGGGGATTTTAAGGAACCCCAGCCTACCCAGTACACAGCACAGAGCCACTCTGATGAAAGGAGAGTAGGATGGCTGGGAACCCCAACCCTTCAGCATCCACGCTGCTGCCACTCTGTCCCTTGCAGATCATGCAAAGTGCAAAGAGCAGTGTTTGGGACACTGTTCTAGCTCTAGCCTCCTGTTGGACAGAGGAGGAAACTGAGGCACAGGGAAGAGGGTTAATGAGCAAAGATTGTATGTGGGAGTTATTGCAGGGAAGATCTTGAGCCTGAGGCCTCTAACATATGTCTGGAGATTTCTGTACTACCTTGTGCCCTAGAAAGCTTCCACCCTGGGCCAAGGAGATGGCCTGGGGTCTCCCTCCTCCTCTGACTCCCTCCACACTTTCTGGTCTGGAACCACCTCTGAAGCATGAGAAGAGGCAATCTGAGCCAGGAAGGAAGGCAGCACGGTAGGTCTGGACAACCATGTCCAGGGCACTAGTGTTCTGAATAGTTTTTGCACAGAGAATGTACAACTAACGCATGAGAGCTTCAGGGAAATAGACGCGACTCAAACGCGCCTGGACGATTTGGGCCCCCTGTTCTCCCCTAATAGACATTTCAGCTGGTTGAAGCATCTAGAAATGCACCCACCAGCAAACCCAAATCCTATTCCAGAAGGATCGAAGAATAATTTGAGAGCTTCCACACCTCTGTCTCTTTCCTCAACTCCTCCCTCTTCTCCTCACCCCATCCCTCTCCAGCAATGGCCCTCTGGCATCCCTTTCTCGGGATATTTCTCTTTCAGGACATCCAGTATCTTTTCGCCGGGAGACCACGCCAGCCTCTGCAAACCTTCCCACCCACTGTGCTGCTCCACCCAACACCTGCAGCACTGCCCACCCTGCTGGTGATGGGATCATAAATAAAGGCTGGAGGTGGGATCATAAATAACGAAACCTGAACCGTCTTTTTCTGTCCACCAGGTTTTAGCTCAATATAAGCAATCATTTTCCAGATCAAGAGGGAGAGAGAGTAAATAACACAGGGCCCATAGCCTGCCTTTCAGTGAAGAGACCCATGGCTCTAGCTAATGTGACTCCTCTCGGTGGTGATCCTGTAAGAACCTCGGCTTACATTGTGACCACGGGCTTCTATTGGTGGGGGTCAGGACCACGACAATGATGACTGCTGGGGGCTACAAGAGGAGGAGAGATGACTCGGTCATGGGGTACTCGCTGTCCGAAGGGGCAACTCTGATCAGATGCCAATTACCATAACTAATTAGTAACAGACATAATAATAAGACACTACAAGTTGCTCATTCCATGTCTCATTTATTGTCCTGCGAGATTGCCATTCATATCAACCAGATATATGTGGACAGGGCTGCCCAGAAGAAACTGAATCTTAAAATTTTTGAAACTAAGGAAACTACCATCTTGAGTGTTTTGTGTGGTTTCTCATGCTAAAAACTTGAACTTACTTTTGGGTCAAGTGGTCCTTTGTCTTGGAAATCACCATTTTGGTAATCCCTCTGGGTTACACATATGCAAAGTAAATTCATTGCTACTCACAGATTTTGGGAAAGGGGCTGTTTTAGTGGAGATGCTTGGGAAAAACTTGTGCTTAGGAGAGGCTGATTAGTAGAGTGATAATGGATCTTCTCTCATATATTTTCTAAAAAATTTGATTAATTTATTATTATTATTATTTACATTTTTAAATCTTTATGAATCTACACAGTGGGCCAAGAAACCTTCTGGGAGAAGAGGGCTTCGTGTTTACCTACTAATTACATGTATAACACATCCAGTGGACAAGGGTGGACCCATATGAGGCCAGATAACAGGAAGAAAAAGAAGGGTCTCCAAGAGGAAATTCATCGAGAGGGAGGAGTATGGGTTGAGCACCCCAAGCACAGATTGTTGGAGCAGAGCGCTGGCTCTGAGCCACAGGTGGATGATGCTGTGACTCACGACACTGCTCTCTGGGTACCGGGCTGTGCCTTAGGCAATACGGTTGCTCTGCACTGAAGTGGAAGAGCTGACATCTGATGGGCCACGGGCCTGCAACCCAAGCCAAGCAGAGAGGAGTATTCCCAGCCAAAGGTAAACCAAGAGAAGAACCATCATGCCCTGTTCTGAGGGACCATTTCTGCTGACTACAGGGACAGCCCAGCTTCAGCATGAGGACAAGGATGCCAGGTATTGTTTGATATAGGAAAAGACATTAGGGGTCAAAGCCAATGGCCAAGAAAGGATTCTTGAGACATTCTTGGTGCAAAAAGGTGGTTTTATGGAAGAACAGAGACAGGACCTGTGGGCAGAAAGACCTGCTCTGGGGTCATAAGGAGTGGCCCACTGTATCCTTTCAAGTGGGGAGGGGGTGAGGGAGAGCCTAAGTCTGTAAGGAATGTTGGAAGCAAGGTTTCCAGGACCTTGAGGGGGCTACTTATTGTTGGGAAAAGGTCATTTATTACTGTCTAATAAAACCCTAGTCATGAGACCCTTCAGATGCATATCGGTGGGTCATATGCTTGGAGGGGGATGGCAAACATGTATCTTAGGGATAGAGATAAAGGAAATTTTCAAAGCAATTTTTATATGTTCAAGTAGACTTACAGGATTCTGGGGGTTGGGCTAAGATTACCTGTTGCCCTTATCAAAGTATTAACATCGAGGCAGCTGAGTCCCTAGAGGAAGGTCACTCTACCTGTTTCAAGGACTTGTCAATGAACTATAGGTAGTACGGAAAATTAATAATTTTTCTTCTGCCTTTGTTTCCCACATTATTGTTCTTCTCTCCTGCAGAGCCCCAGTGGGG
Organism: Ailurus styani; assembly: GCA_002007465.1. Taxonomy (NCBI): domain Eukaryota; kingdom Metazoa; phylum Chordata; class Mammalia; order Carnivora; family Ailuridae; genus Ailurus; species Ailurus styani. The sequence goes on from LNAC01000206.1 coordinate 81,792, forward strand.
GTTCCTGGGCATATCATGAAAGGCCCCTGAAGACAAGGGGCGGAGCAGGGGAAAAGACTGCACCGCCTGTTCATCTGAGCAGGTGGAGGATTGCAGGCACAAAGGGACTGTTAGCAAAGTAGATCATGTATTTATATGAGCTGTTGAGGTCCAGGGACTTCCAGGTTATGAGCATACGAGCCAAGTGAAGCTTAGAAAGACTTAATAAAAGGATCTCAGAATTCTTAACCCTCAGTGCTCACAGAATTACCCAGGGAGCTTCTCAGACAAACCGGTGCTGGGTTTGCAACCCAGTCCAACTGAATCAGTCTTTTGGAGTGGAGCCAAGGAATCGATAATTTCTGAAAAGCTCCCTCGGTGAATCTAATGTACGGCCAGGTTGTGAAGTATAGGACTAACTCAAGAGAGATGAGTAGATGAGAGAGAGATGCCCCCATTTTATGGATTAGGAAGCTGGAGGCTAGAAATTCAAACGAGCAGCCCCAGTTCATTCAGTCGGGAGCAGAATCACAGGTCACACTTAGGTCTGTTTGACAGCTGCCCCCACATTGATTTTATTCTATCACGTTGCCTTCACAACTGGAGAATGAGAAAAAGGAACCAAGACAGACAAAATAGAACAGAAACAGCCTCCAAAACTTCAGCTTTCCACCTGTTAAAAATATCCTTGCAATGAGTAAGAGGAGGATTTTACAATAGTCCTGCATATCAAGGAAAACCCACTTGGGCCAAATCAACATATTTCAAGAAAGGCGTCTTTCTCCCCACTTCACTGTAGCTGGAAATGTCAAGCTCAAAGCACTGAAGGTATGGAGGGCAGAGCTGCATGAAAGGGAGGAAGTAACGCAGCTGGCGTGGCCTGCGCTCCCGGGCACAAGGAGCTCAGACAGAGACCGCCACCTAGTGGGAGAAATAGCACAAGATAAGCTGGTTCCAGGGCCTCAGACATCGCCAGAGTTGTGGGGCCTCCGGGCACTAGCAGTTTCCTCTGAGTGTATGTGAATACACTGTGAATTTCAATCAGAGCTTCGCTTAGAATTTCGATCGGAGCTATCATGGACTGAAAGCATACAATGCACCAAGTTCTAAGCAAAGCCGTTCATGGGTATCCTTCACAACCCACCCCTACCAACCCTAAACATACACACACAAGCAATGGGGTTGGCGGTATTCTCTTCACGACAGCGATGGGGAGACAGGCCTAGAGATGTGGATAACTGACTAGCTAAAGTCACAGAGCAAGTAGTGATGAGCTGGGATTCAACCTTTGGCTCAGGATGGGAGGTGGGGGGGGGTGATAGTGACCCTCATTTGCTATTAGGAACGTGGGGTCCGTTTGACTACAGAACTCTTGGCAGAGTATGTGATGGGGGAAAATGCAGGCAGGAAAATGAATGCCGCCAAAAACCTGTCCTGGCAACTGTCCCACTCACTGTCTTCCTATGCTCTCTCCTTGGTCTGTAACAGGGCAGAAAAAAAGGGTGAACCTGAGGGGCACTTGAGTGATGTACTGGTAGGTATTTAAAAACTGATTCTGTTGGGGCGGGAACCCTCATTTGTGCATTTTCCAATTTCTGTGGTATAAATAGTCCCACTGTGGCCAACTTCAAGCTACTGATTTGGCATCAACTACTTCACAAATTTCCTGAAAATTTAACACAAGCTTGTTGTTTGAACTGGCTCCAGCACACCTATGGAATCGATTCCAGCCTAAGAAAACAGTACTGGGTAGTTGGCGGTAGGGACCGCCCCACCCCTGGTCCGAAACAAACCAGAGTGTGTTCGCGCCCCTCCGTGATCTCATTCAGGTCTCTTCTCACAAGGGCCAATGCGTAATTGACTGCATTTTGGCAGACCCATCCAACCTGGTTGTGCGACTGGCATTGCACACAGAACAGTAATGAATGAAAGTTCTGGGTTCCATGGGCTGAAAGTCCAAGGGAGTGACATTCTAGACCAGATGAGTAAGTTTCATGAATCAAACTGGAGAAAAGATCCAAGTCAAGACTAGGTTCAATTAATGAAGGAACAAAGTAGAATCCTTAAAAATGAGAAAGCAGAGTGAGAGTGGAGATGAACTACGTATATATATATATATATATACTCTCTGTATACGATTCTCCCACTGGGGGTCAGGAGGTCACAGTGAATCACAGCATATTCGTCTTTGAAAAGTAATATAAACTTAAACAGATAATAATGAGATTTCTATAAAAGAAAAAGGAGTGTGGTAGGGGCGCCTAGGTGGCTTAGTCAGTTGAGTAGTCAACTCTTGGATTCTGCTCAGGTCATGACCCTGGCATCATGAGAGCAAGCCCCACATGGGGCTCCACACTCTGTGTGGAGTCTGGTTGAGATTCTCTCTCCCTCTCTCTCTGTCCCTCCCCCTGCTCATCACATGTTCTCTCACTCTTTCTCTCTAATAAATGAAAGAAAGAAGAGGGGGGGAAGGAGGGAGAGAGAGAAGGAAGGGAAGGAAGGAAGGAAGGGCAGGAGGGAGGGAGGAAGGGAGGAGGGAGAAGGAAGGAAGGAAGGGAGGGAGGGNATGCCCTCCCCCCTCTAGGAAGAATGGGAGGGAAGGAGGGAGGAAGTGAGGGAGAGAGGGAGGGAGGGAGGGAAAAGAAGAGGGAAGGGAAGGGAAGAGAAGAGAAGACAAGAGAAGAGAAGAAAGACTATGATAACCAGGGATTCTTATTTATTTATTTCACAGAGGGAGAGAGATCACAAGGAGGCAGAGAGGCAGGCAGAGAGACAGGAGGAACCAGGCTCCCTGCTGAGCAGAGAGCCCCATGCGGGGCTCGATCCCAGGACCCTGAGATCATGACCTGAGCTGAAGGCAGAGGCTTTAACCCACTGAGCCACCCAGGCGCCCTGCACAGGCTTTTGGGTGGTGGGCTGTAGCATTGATTAAGTCACGTGACATTTGTAAGCCTCAGTTTCCTCATCTGTACTGATGATACCTTCGAACCAGTTTCTCAAGTAAATTGAGTGTGAACATTTACCCACAATTTATTTGAAGTTGTTGGCAAGGGAAAATTCTTGAAGAACACTAATTCAAAAGGTATTCTTCAGGGAGGAAAACAAACGTGATTTAACGAACACTACTCGACTGGAGGTTTAAAAGATGAATGTGTGGTTTACAGATTATTAGGATATCATGAGGCTTAAAAGAGCATTGTACCTTTGAATATCTGGTTAAAAGTTATTGCATGTACCGAAAGAACAAGAGTTAGCAGAATGGAGTCAATCTAACTTCCCAGAAGGACTCTAAATCGCATTAAACTCCATCAGAAAAAAAACACCAGCACTTTATCAGGAAGGCTACAGCCTTCCCGAAGGGGCTAAAAATCACATCAGCCCACAAAGTTCTGCCCCGGATCAGATCTGGAGTGATTTCCTTTCGTGGTAACCATCACATTGGGCTGGTGTGAGGATTAAACGAAGTGCTAACAGCAGTTAACTTCTACTGAATGTGGATCCTGTGCCAGGACCAGTGGTGAGCACTTGACATCCATTACAAAATCATGTTATTCATCAGTTTAAAATTCTCCAGGGGCTTTTCCTTGTACTTAAGACAAAACACATCTCCTATCCTTGATATCAAAGCCCTACATGGTCTGATTCCACCTGCTACCCCTTTACCCCTTGCCCAATAACCTCTAGCTCCAGTGACCTTATTTCTGCTCCTCAAACACAATAAAGCTCAATGCTGTCCCAGGACCTTCACACCAGCTGCTCTCCCTGACAGGGCTGCTTCTCTTCATTTTCTCATGGCTGGCTTCCCTAGGACTTTCAGATCCAAGAAAGACCATCGCTAACCTGAAAGCTGTTCTCCCTCACCCTCGATCATATGACTCTACTTAATCTTCTGCAGGGCACTTACCTCTGTCTGATATGTTATTTATGCATTTATTTGTTGACCAGCTAATTCCCCTGGAATGGAAGCACTATTATGACAATGGTTTGTCTGTCTGGCTTACCTACTTTCTCTCCGACATCTAGAACATTTCCTGAGAGGACACCTGGGTGGCTCAGTCAGTTAAGCATCTGCCTTCGGCTCAGGTCATGATCCAACTGTCCTGGGATCAAGTCCCGCATGGGGCTCCTTGCTCAGCAGGGAGTCTGCTTCTCCCTCTGCCTGCTCCCCCCTGCTTATGTGTGCATTCTCTCGCTTTCTCTCTGATAAATACATAATACATACATACATACATAAAATCTTAAAAAAAAAAAAGGAAATCATTCTCAAGTCAAATCTTTGTAGCAAGAAAGTTCCTGCATTTTAAAAGTTGTCCCCACCCAACCCACGACCTCCCTGAATAACTGAGGCACTAACATGAGAAGAACAATTCATCTGCCTTGAAGAATATCGCATTTGTATTGACACTGTGATGCACACCCGCATCAGTTAGCAGGAAGTGTGAGGCCTAGGTGGTTTACAAAGGGGTAAACACTGATGAACGTTGGTGTTCATTAGGCTCCTGTGCATCTGCCACCACTTTTCAGCATCCCTTCCCATTTTAGTTCCTTCCCATAATCATAACAAGGCACATTCCATATTAAACAACAGGACTTTCATCAGTTACAATGATTTTTACAATTTGTTTCACATAATCAAATGATGACTAGGACAAGTAACTGGGTTGCAGGAATATGGGGAATGCAGGCAGAGCCTTCACTATCTCTCATCTGTGCTTCACTCCACGGGTTGACAGATTTTATTTTTCCTCCCACAGACTGGCTCTGTCCATGTGGAACAGGATCTGGTGGTTGACTACTCCAGACATGTGTTTACAGCGTGGCCAGCAGAGAGGGACACCAATTACCTTCAAACGTCCCAAGGACAACGCTAATTGGTGCAGCTCAGCTCAAGGGCTTAACTTTAGATTGTTAGCTGTTGTCAATAAACCTCTATATTTTCCTCATTGTCTACAAAGAACATGAGTCACCAGTGTAATCATTGCCATTTGAATTTAAAGCCAATAAAATTGGCTGATCAAATTGGATGTGACCTGAGATAGGCCAGCTGGCTACCCAGACTTCTCCCCATGGCAATGGCTCAATTGGTTCACTATAGTGTGGACCCAGCCTTCAGTCTTGCAAGGCCAGAAGGTAAATATCAGGACACAAAGAATGGATCCGAATCCCGGTGCTTTCAAAATTAACCAAGCTCTTAGAGCTTCGTGCACTAAAGTCATTCCGGGGACTGGAATTAGACTAAAAAATTAAAATCATTCATGGGGAGAGGTATTTCCACCCAGTGAAGAGATTCCTTTGAATCTCTCTAGGTGTTGAACAGCACCTTTTCTTCCTATAGTAAACTCTTTTTTTTTTTTTCAAGATTTTATTGGGGCACCTGGGTGGCTCAGTGGTTAAGGGTCTGCCTTCGGCTCAGGTCATGATCCAGGGGCCTGGGATTGAGCCCTGCATCAGGCTCCCTGCTCTGTGGGAAAGCCTGCTTCTCCCTCTCCCACTCCCCCTGCTTGTATTCCCCCTCTCTCTATGTCTTTCTCTGTCAGATAAATAAATAAAATCTTAAAAAATAAATGAATAAAATAAAAATAATAAAGATGTTATTTATTTATCTGACAGAGACAGAGAGCACAAGCAGGGGAGCAGGAGGCAGAGGGAGAGGGAGAAGCAGGCTCCCTGCTGAGCAGAGAACCCAGTGTGGGACTCAACCCCAGGACTCTGGGATCATGACTTGGACCGAAGGCAGACACTCAACCAACTGTTCCACCCAGGCGCCCCCTTCTAGCAAAGTCCAAATGTGAAGCCAAATATGCCCCAAATGTTACCTAATGATCACAGAGTCATAAGAGGAACAACTAAGATCATGTAATTGAACTTAATGGCTTCCACCTAATAGCTGAAGGGGTTCAGAACAAATGTATCCAAAATATGCCACTTCGGCATGAGGACTACTTCGCACTAAAGGTAGTCAAGACTCAGCAGATTTAGGAAAAGCTCTTTACCTCCTCCTCAGCTGCCTAAGTTCACACAGGAAAGAGAGCCTATAACATGAAGAGAACTATTACCAGAGGACACTTTTTTTAAGACATTTTTATTTTTATTTTTTTTTTTAAAGATTTTATTTATTTATTCCACAGAGGGAGAGAGATCACAAGGAAGCAGAGAGGCAGGCAGAGAGAGAGGGGAAGCAGGCTCCCTGCTGAGCAGAGAGCCCGATGCGGGCCTCGATCCCAGGACCCTGAGATCATGACCTGAGCCGAAAGCATAGGCTTTAATCCACTGAGCCACCCAGGCGCCCATTTTAAGACATTTTTAAAATAAGACACTTATTACCAGAAGACACTTTTTTTTAAAGACTTTCTACTGGACATGTTACAAAAGAGGTTTAGTCAAAAAGACCAAAGTCCATAAGGATCGGAGACTCCTCAGATTCCTCCTTCCTTCCTTCCACTTTTTCTCCTCAGCTGGGACAGCAGGGGTGGAGGGGGCAGGAGCTCCTGCTAGGCCAGTGCCAGCTGATGGGGCAGGTCCACCCATGCCAATGCTGCAGCTGAGGCCCCTGATGCCGACACTGGCCACGGTCACTGCAAACAAGCCTGGCCAGAAAGCTTCAACGTTTACACCAGCTGCTTTACTGAGGGCATCGATCTTATCCTCCGTCACCTCATCATCTGGCAGACTGGATGCAGATGAGCTCCACAGGGAGCCCAGGCTGCAGGTAACTGCTGGATGGATGGGTGCTGCCAGGCACCCCACTAGTCACTGATGAAGGAGGACGTCACCCCAACATGGCCTCACCTTCCTCTGAAAGGCTGAGCTCCTGAGTGGCAGCTGGAGAAAGGAGTTAGAGATCCCTTCTTCTCTAAGAAACTTAGCTGCAGAGCAGGGCAAGCTTTGTTCTCCAAGTATTTCTCACCTTCCCATGAACAGCCTTCCTTCCCTTCATATCCCCAGGCCACGACTATCCTCAGCTACGACACTGTATAAGCTTCTGTTACGTGGCTGCCCTTTGGGTCTCATATGTTCGTGGGGCTCCTGTATGTACGGAATTACATTTGTTTTTCTCCTGTTAAATCTTTCTCATGTCCATTTAGTTGTTTGACCAGCCAAATAACTTAGCAGGGAAGAAGGGAAAATTCTTCTGTCCCTACATAGCAAACATATCCTCCCCATAGAGACAGTGCCAATTCTAGACACTTCGGATCCCTTCCTTTCATAGATGCCTGTCAACCATCTCCCCTCTGAAAATATTCCTTACTCAGAGGTCAAATATTCTTACTATTTAAGTATGCAATTTCTTGCTTATAATCACTATTTTCTCCTCAGAATTTCTACCTAGATTCCACCTAGACCTGGATTGTATTTAAGGTATTCAGATAATATCACATAATTTCTACAGATCTTCCTTTCATTTCTGCTTTTCCTAATTTCCTTCCTGGAGGTGTGACTTTTAGTTTTCAGGGCACCATCTACCATCTAGAATATTCAAGAAACATATATATATACACTAAAGCTATTTTTAAGATAAAAACAATCAGGTGCCTGGGTGGCTCAGTGGGTTAAGCTGTCTGCCTTGGGCTCAGGTCATGATCCCAGGGTCCTGAGATCGAGTCCTACATCAGAGTCCCACATCAGAGTCACATCGGGCTCCAAGCTCAGCAGGGAATCTTCTCCCTCTGCCCCTCCTCACTGCATATTCTCTCTCTCTTTCACACAAAAATAAATTCTTTTTAAAATAAATAAATAAAAATAAAGACAATCATCATGAAGACTAACTCTTATAAATGCAAAGCTCCTTTCCATCTTTATAAGCACATGTAGAATACCTTTTATTCGAGCCATTTGCTATAATGTCACCCCAATTGTCAAAATACCCACCAACTCAGTAACATTAATAGACACTGGTCTATTACTTCATAATAAATCTTACTTTTGTTAAAAATCTGATCACTTGCCATTACCAGTTTAAGTCTTAAAAGCTGAGAAATATGAAAAAAGTGATGTTACCTGCATTAAAGGAGTATCTTCTTATGAAAAAAAAGTGTTCACACTAGAAAGCATGGAACAAAAATATGACAAAAAGGCTCATTTAAGGGAAAGATAAGTGGCTATCGGAGTTCCCCAATCATAGATGAGAAAATTCATATTTTAGAATTCTATCTTGGTATACCCACCACCTCCCTCCCACAAGGCCAACAGCAATTTTTTCATAAAGCAGCAAATCTGCATATATCTTAATGGACAGTTTAATGTTAATTGATGGGCTACATCACAGAATACTTCTAACAGAAACGAAATAAACATCCCATAATAAATTAACATCTATTACACACATAATGTGCACCCAGTACCACACTAAAGACCTGGTTTTCTACCTTGATTATATTCTCATTTATGGCACACTCCGACCCTTTTCCCTTATAGCCTGACCGCTGCTTAACATGCAGAGCTTCCCCCTTTCTCTCTCTGTCCAAACTCCACCCATTCTATTTATTGGGGGGGAGGGAGGCAGAGGAGAAAGTCTCAGATGCCAGGCTTGATCTCACGACCCTGAGATCATGACTTGATCCAAAATCAAGAGTCAGAGGCCTGGGGGCACTTGGGTGGCTCAGTCGGTTAAGTACCTGCCTTTGGCTTAAGTCATGACCCCAGAGTCCTGGGACCGAGCCCCAAGTCAGGTTCCCTGCTCAGAGGGGTGCCTGCAGCTCCCCCTGCTTGTGCGCGCCCTCTCTCATGAATAAATATCTTTAAAAAAAGAGACCCTTAACCAACTGAGCCACAGAGGCGTCCCACGACTCCACCCATTCTTAATGATTTACTTCATCTGGGATGCATATTACAAACCACTGTCATTTATGTGACCTGGCTACCCTGTGAATTAGGCATTATTTCCTCTGTTCAGAGAAGTAACTTATAGTCTAGTGAATGGCAGTTCCCGAATACGGACTTCCCAACTGGAAGGTTTCACAACCACACCTTTGCTGCCTCCTTCCAGCCCAGGGGTTGGCAAACTCTCTAGATGGCCATATGGTAATTCAGCTCACCTTTGTCAACCAGTCTCCATCTCAACTCTAGCCTTGCAGCCAAAGCAGCCAGACAAGGGAAACCAAGCAAACCCAATGGGCGTGGCTATGTTCCAATGAATATTTATAGAGACGGGTAATCGGAGTAGGCCTGTGGGGTGTGGTTTGTCTAGTCGGATATTTCTCAGACGGTGATCCATCAGCATTTGCTGAGAACAGTACCTCAGGCCCTGACCCAGACCTACCACATTAGACTCTGGGCACGGGGTGTTGACCAGGCCTCCAGAGTTATGATGCATGCTCAAGTTTGAGAACCACTGCTAATCTTCCTGATTACACACACACAGGACTCTCCTATCCCATAAAGTATGAATAACTAAGGTGACAGATATGCCTCACTTCAACAGAAAGTGTCCATTCCTCACCTTCCACTCCTCCCCCTCCCCTCCTGACCTCTCTCCTCCTCTGGAATTCCTGCCCCAATATCCCAGGGACTTAGGAAGCCCAATCTGGGTTCTCCGCGGTCATTCCTACTATCTTGCTGTCCCATCCCATCATCCATTTTCCTACCAACTAGGTCTCAGCTGCCTTCTTGAATTCTGCAGCTCTTCCAGGTAACGTATGCTCACACAGCCCCCGTTTCCAAAGCACCCCTACTCTTGAGCACTCCCAGACTGGCAAGGAACGAGGTTTCCAGTGTCCGCCAAATGTTGCCCAGGAAGCACCGGTCCCCCTCTCTAGCTGACCACCCCCCTGCTCCGCCCTACCTCCCTGTCCTGACCCCAGAGCAAGCGGCAATTCTCTCAAGCTCCTTCAAGAGAAAAAGCAATTCCCCTTCTCACATTCACTTTTGATAACGCTCTGCCGAACTATTATCTCCACCTGTACTGGTGATTTTATACTGCAGCAGAAATAGAGGGAGAGCTGTGGGCTTGAAGTTTGCTGTGGAAAGGCAAATAATACTTATCCTCTGCCACACAACCTTACAAAAACTGTTGCAAGAACTTAATGGGAGCTTGAACCTTACCTAAAAATGTGTTCTATTGTCATTGAAAACATGAACTTTCAAGGTTTCAGCTGGGCTCTGTGTTGATGGAGGGTCATTTAGGAAATGATATTTGTCAGTCTTTTGATTATGAAAGGCAAGGCCTAGGGCCTGATTTGGAGTGGGGAAGCCCTGGGGGGGTGAGGGAAAGGAACCGATCCTGCCCAGTAAGCCAATGGGCTTTATCGGGGGTTAGGAGATAGACATAAACCGTGGACCCTCACTGGATTAGCCCTCAGGAACAGGGTTTAGAGGATGGGTGAGAGGTGAGCGGTTAGGCCGGCTGCTCTGTGGAAGAGGGGAAATCACAGGGCCCAGACACTTGGCGGGAGTGTGGTGTCCGAGGATACAAAATACCAACAAGTTGCTGCCATAATAAATAACATATATTTATGTTGTATCACAACATATTGTATCATTACCCTCATTCCCAAAGTATTCGTAAAGTTTGTTAACTGTCACCTTAGCATCAGACTTAGGAAACAAAATCTCAGTCACGTTCATTGAGAAAAGCATTTGATCCTTATCAGAATGTTCTGAATTCAGACACAGTGGGGTAGGGGAACAATGACAATTTTTTTTTTTAAGACCTCAGACCCTCACTATTGCCAAAAACTGTAATGACAATTATATTGTCACAAGAGAGAGCAAAGCAAAGAGGTTATTGGTAAGAAATGACTGCTTAAAACAGATTTTTTTTTTTAAGATTTAAATATATGCCATTTTCCCTCCAGGTATTCACAATATTCATCTCTAGGACCAGTCTCCCAGAGTAAAGAAAAGTACCTTTGAACAGCCAAAGCAGTGAGGATTAGTGACCCTCACTCTTTTCATTGTAACTAGTTTATAAGGCTGCAAAATTTTCAAGTTACACTGTACCTAGTATGTGTGTAACCAGTGTAACTTGAACCCACAGATACAAATAGTTTTCTTTTAGATTTAGTGTGTGTTGAGTAAGACAGTTAACACACGTTTTATAAAATCGATTGTGAATCATCTATTTAGATTATAATTAGTTCTCACCTTATTACATTTTAGAAAATATTTAGGATTTTCTATATGTTATTCACAAAACAAAAAAATTATTTTTTAAGATTTTATTTGAGAGAGAGAGAGCACACACGAACAGGGGGAAGGGGCAGAGGGAGAAGCCACTAACCACTGAACCAATTTATTTTTACTAGCAAATGCCTTTTTGTTTCATTATATTTTTAAAAGCTAGATCACTATGCCTAATTAAATTTATGGAGTTTTGCTGAATTTTTATGGATAATTCTTAGTTATTCCCCAAAAGCTGAATTAATTTGATACATGCACCCATATATACCATATGCCATGCCTTTTATCATACTATACACATAGTAAATAACACATATTTAGCAACATTGTATTGCATTGTTGATAATTAAGGGAAACATCATATTTGCAACTTATTTTCTCTAATTTTGAAAATGGATAAAACAATTATGTCTTACACTATTTTAATTTTCATTGCTTCTAGTAATCTTTCAAGATTCATTCCATGACTTTTTCTCTCTCCAGTCTTCATTATAATCCTGAAAAAGCATGACATGTTATTTGAATTGAAACAATGAAGCCAAACTGTTTCTCACAGAAAGTAATCTGATTTGGCTAGTTTGAAGATGAAAACAGGCTCTGTTAATTAGGGTATATAACAAACATTTTCCATGCTTGACAAAGTTTCAACTTGAATGAGTCGCATCATCAGCCACAAAGTTCTGACCAAAACAAAACTGAACTATAGGATAACAAAACAAAATTTTAAAAAGCATTTTATCTGAAACGCTTTATGAAAATGAACAATGTCTAGATTTTCACCAAACGTTTGAATATATCAGGTTAAACAAGATACATCTCATCAAAAAAAAAAAGTCTCATTGACAGTCATTTGATATTTTAATAAAGTCTATTTGGTATATTTCCCAGAAGCTGAAAAAGTGAATAAGGACTAGATAAAATCCTTTGGAAAGTCAGATGGTTTTCAGTTCTTTGCTTTCAACAAAACTGCAGAAGGACTGAATTGAACGTTGAACTCATAAGTCATCAAATCTAATTTTTTGAGATCAAGAATTGAGTGACATCGCTACACTAAAAGTCCATTCCCAGATAGAGTACTTGTTTATACGAACACGGTTTTTCAGGGTATACAGCTGTAAAAATTAGAAATAAGAATAAAAGTAAAAAAAAAAAACAACAGAAGTGATGCTCAGCCTTCCAGAAATGAGACATATTCAACCACATATTAACTTACAAAAGCAAAATACCCACTTCACCCAGAAATGCATTTTCTTTTTTTTTTCTTTTTTTTTTTTAAAGATTTTATTTATTCATTTGACACAGAGAGAGAGATTACAAGTAGACAGAGAGGCAGGCAGAGAGAGAGGAGAGAGGAGGAAGCAGGCTCCCTGCTGAGCAGAGAGCCCGATGTGGGCCTCCATCCCAGGACCCTGGGATCATGACCTGAGCCGAAGGCAGCGGCTTTAACCCACTGAGCCACCCAGGCGCCCAGAAATGCATTTTCCAATAAACTTTACATTCCTTTAAATAATTAGGAAAAATACTTATTCTACGTCGACCACCTACAACAGTAATTTTAAAAAATGACTCCGTCCAGATCCGGCGATTTGCTTGCCGTCTGTATAACCTGGGGCATTTTACTTAACGTCGCAGTTTCCTGATTTGCAAATTGAGGGCAGGAGTAAGACGTAGCTCCGTGTCGATCTAAAGAACGAATTAGGGCGCCTGGGTGGTCAGTGGGTTAAAGCCTCTGCCTTCGGCTCAGGTCATGATCTCAGAGTCCTGGGATCGAGGCCCGCATCGGGCTCCTTGTTCAGCGGGGAGCCTGCTTCCTCCTCTCTCTCTCTGCCTCTCTGCCTACCTGTGATCTGATCTCTCTCTGTGTGTCAAATAAATAAACAAAATTTAAACAAACAAACAAAAAAAGAACGAATTAACGTCTCTACGAAGCGCTAAGCGCCGGGCCGGGCACAGAGCGCGAACTTTACAGCGCTCCCTGTTACTGCTGTTAAAGTAACCGAGGGCAAACCGTCGACCCTGAAAGCTCGGGTTCGGGCTCCGGGCAGGAAGGTGCTGCGAGGACGGGGCACGGGCACGCTCGGAGAGGCAGAGCGGTGCCCGCGGGAAAGCAGGACGGACAGGGGCCGGAGAGGAGGCCCGCGCAGCTACCTGCTCGGACGAGGATGGGAACGGGTCGCAGACGGAGGGGAGAGCTCAGGGGAGCCGTTCCACCCACGATTCGCATTGTGTCTACGGATCGCGGCTGCTCCGTGAAACAGGAGCAGGAGCGTCAGGCCTCCGGGCCCCCGGGCCCCCGGCCAGCTCCGCGCGCGCGCCCCCTCGGCCCCCGGCCCGGGAGTCGCGGGGCTCGCCC
>LNAC01000206.1:95635-170067 GCA_002007465.1 Ailurus styani
GTGGCCATGATCGTGAACCACCTCAAGAGCCAGGGGCTCTTCGACCAGTTCCGCAGGGACTGCCTGGCCGACGTGGACACCAAGGTTCGGGGCGCGCGGGGGCTGCGGGGGCTGCGGGAAGGGGAGGACCCCGAGGCCGGCGTCCCGGGCGCTCTCTCGCCGTCGTCCGTCGGCAGGCCGCGCTCGGACTTCCCCCGGGGGAGGTGCCCCCGAGCGCGCGTCTCCCCCGGTTCGCGGTGCCGCCGCTTCCTCCTGCAGCGGCTGCCGGGGACCAGGCACCGTGCAAGGCTCGGCGCGTTCATTCATTCGCCGGTCCTTCCGTTCGTTTAACCGACTCGTGTGAATCGCCTACTACGTGCAGGCCCTGCTCACGCGTGTGCAGTATAGTCGTGAGCAGCACCAAGTCATTGTTCGCGGGAGACTCGTCTGAAACACGCTAACAGGGCTTTCATCTCGGGTAGTTTTTTTTGTGTTTTTTTTTTTTCGCGCCTCACTTTGTATCCAAGTTATTTTGGCGTCCTCTCTTGAAGAGTTCTGGGCGGTGAGAGTCGTGTCTTTGTCCTTGGGGAAAATTTGTAAGTGACAAGGAATCCACTTACTTGCCGTGTACCTTGCTGGACACTGGAGGTGTAAAAGTGAGGAGGCCGACCCGGACCCCGAAAAGGTGGCTTAGGGAGAACAGGACTCCTTGTTTGCGCCAATGGCTGCCAGATTAAGATAGGTTAGGTCCGGCCACGTCTCTGAAGCGACAAGGGGTTGGCGATAGGGTGAAGGGTTGGAGGACAGGCGACAGCACGTATTGAAGGGGAAAAAGGACAGGAAAGAGGAGTGAGTTCTGGAGAATAATGGGAAGAGGGGGAAAGGTGAGCAAAGTGCTTGCTTGTATGGAAAGAGTTAGGGGCTGGAAGGGGAAGGAGTCCGTACCAAGGGTCAGAGTGAAAGGGGTGGTAGCAGGAATGGGTACACTGAGCTGGTTCTGCAAAGAATGAGCAGAGAACACCAGGAAAGAGCCATCAGTGAGACGGATAGAAAACGGAGTCTGGGATTCTGGAAACTCTTGAAGGAAACAGTTAGAAGATTGGGGGTTGGGGCTTATATTTGGTTGGGTCCATCAGATTGGAGTTTTGATGGAGTGAGGGTTTTCTCAGCACATTCAGCTTTCTTGAGGAACCTCGTGTCCCTGAGAAAGGGGTGTTTGCAGCTTCCACAGATTCTTCTTTGTGACTCAAAGTTCTCCAGGATTTGATGAGAACTGCACACAATTCTGCTGTCTCCTCTGGGGAAACCCTCTGGGCAACCTGGAGACATCGTCTCTTAAAAGGACTCTGGTCCACTTTGTAGACCAGAAGTAAAATGCACCTGTTCACAGTGTTGGGGTCTTTACACCACAGAAGATTCGGTGCACTTGGGGATGTTTTTCTGTGTAGGAAGTATATAGTTTTCTCACTTTATTTTAGGGAATATGCATAGCCATCATTTTGAAAATAATCCCTATTGCTCTTTATTTTTTTTTCCAGTGGGAGATTAGTCAAGTCCAGGTAGATGTTACCCAAATAACGCTGGTTATTTGTATCCATCAAGTAGAGATCTCGCTTTGCTGTTCTCAGAAACTTAAAGATCCTTGTGTACCCACATTGTAAACTTAAATATGCTGATGGGGGCGCTACATTATCTAAGGCTCAACTTTTTCTTTCCCGCTAAGTGTTATTGTTGCGTGTCGGTAATCCCTGCCAGATCCTCTCAAAGTGGGGTTTGAAAACCTTTATTGGGGGGAAGGAAGGAAGTACAGGTCCCTTCACAGTCTCATGAAGCTAGGACTTCCTCCCAAGAAAAATGCACATACATATTAAAATAGAGTTTTTATTATTCAGAAATGGTCGACTATAGGCAATTACATGCGGCTCAACTTAATACATAGTTTCAAGGTGTTCAGCAGCCACAGAATAAGGTCCCTTGTTTTAATGTTTGGAATTAGAGAAGAGTAGAACCGAAATGATACCCCTCCCTGGCAGAAGAGTTTGCCTGGGTATGGTGGAAATTCTTTCCTCACCCCTCATGTCGTTTCTCTTTCTTCACTCTTGATGCACGCCTCCCTCGTTTCCTCTTTGTCTTTCTACCTCTGTGCCTGCGGTGTATGGTTATCTTGCTTCTCTCCCCCATGATGTCTCCCTCTTCCTCTTCCTGAGCTTTACAAAAAATTATGTCCATTTTAATTTAAAGTATTTGTTCTTATTTTATAGCATTTATCCTCCCTTTTCTTATTAAAAAAAACCCTCAAGTTTGAAAGTCTCAAAAAACATACAGAAGCCAATGTTTTCTTTCGTGTGAGCTTAACATCCTCCCAGTGTGACGAATGGGCCAGGATCACTAATAGTACTGTTGAGTCTCAGCGGTCAGAACACCTTGTAATTGAGACCACTTGTGGTATGGCGCTTTTGGTCACTGAACCCAGAAGATTGCCCTGTTTTGTGTCAAACTCTAGCCTACAGTTTATCCTACATAGGGTTGTAGCAATAACTGAAGTGTCAGTCACATGCATATTTAAGAGTCAAGACATTTGATACCTATCAGGTGCTTTCCAAGAGCCAAACTGTCATCTAGCCCAGTGTGTTTAAAGCAAGATGAGAAGTACCAAAGTCTGCCGCCACTCCAGAAGACGGTAAACCTTCCAAACTGTCCTGGGGTCTTTGATGGTCCTTAACCAACCAAGAGAGGGATCTGACCATAGACCAAATCAGCCCCCTACCCAAAGAATTGGAACCTTGGACATCCCAAGATCTAACGAATCCTGAGGCTCCTCTGCTGTAGATTACTAGTTGCCAGATCCCTGGAGCAAACCGAGAGGTTACAAAGCTATTCTGACCCTTTTGCTCTTAGGTCACACTGGAGAGTATGGAGAGGGAAGATCAAGAGAGGCCCATCATTCTATCCCAGGCAGGGAGCTCACCAACCAAATAAATGTAGCACCTTTCTCCCCAGGTAATAAAGGTCAATTTTTGGATACTTTCTCAATTGCAAATGGCTCCTAGTCACTGTGATTACTGCCTGTCTTTTTATTTTTAGATTTGAAAGGAATATCAAAGAGCATATAAATTTATTCACCCAAAAAATATTTGTTATGTACCAGGTACTGTGTTAGGTGCCAGGATACAGCGTCCCTGCTGTTATGGAGCTTGCAGCCCAGCAGAGAGAAACAGACAGGAAATAATGTGTAATAGGTTCTGTGGAAGAAATAAAGCAGGGTGAGGGTGAAAAGGGTTGCTGATTTGTTTTCAGTAAGTTGTCCAGGGAAGATTTCATTAAGATGATACCTGAGCCATCAGGGAAGGAACTGAAGAAGCCCTCTAGCTATATGGGGCTGAGCATTCTAAGTAGAGACCACAGTCAGCTTGGTAGGCCTGAGGCTGAACCTGGTGAGGGGGAAAGTGATAGAAGGTGAGATAGAAGTGGCTTTTCTGCCCTCTCTTCACAGATCTGACAGGACTTGGAAGCCATTCTAAGAGTTGGGCTTTTACTAGAGCAGAAAAGCCACTGGCAAGTTTTGAGCATAAGGGCATGCATGATCCAACTTCCATGTTAGATGGGTTGGTTTTCGGTAATTATTAGTAGTCCTGATGTGGTTTGGATGATAAATTATATGATTACCCTAATTTTAGAAGATTTACCCTAACTGCTTTGTGAAAAATAGACTTCAGTTGGTCAGGAGAAGAAGCCAGGAGATCAGTGACAAATCTAGACAGGAGACGAGGAGGGCCTTGGACCCTAGAGTTAGCCCGGAAGAGGGTGGGACTGGCCAGATTCAGAGTGTATTTTAATGCTAATGCTGACAGTTTGCTGAGATGTGAAGCTGGGGAGAGTCAGGGATGACTCCAAGGCTTTTGACCAGAGCACTGGCAGAGAAAGGAGAGAGAGAGCTTCTCAGAGGAATATTGGAATCCAAAATACTGCCGGAGTCACTAGGCTTTTTACTAGAAGGAGGATATGGCACAGGAAGAATTACCTGTTGTGGTTCAAACTGGAACTTGGTATGGAGCCACTAGAGGGCTGAATACACTGTGATGTTTGAGCCCAGTGGGAAGAATTATGTTTTAGAATCACTGGGGGGAAAAATTAGTTTTAGTTCATACTGATTTTGGATAAATGAAGGGAGGTGTGAGAAATGATCTTGAGTGTTTCTTGTAGGATAGAAAATAGGTATCAGCAAGTTTGGAAATTGAGAGGGATGAGCTGACTGCATAAAGGGATGAAGCCTTATCATCTGTGCTGGAGATAGTTATCTAGCCATCTCATTTAACAACTGCTTTTTAATTGCTTATCTGCCAAGCAATGTTGTAAGCTCTGAAAACAGAGATTAAGGGAGTGGGAGGGGCAGGCTTCCACTCAGTGCAGAGATAAATGCCCCCCCCCACACACCACCACCACCATGGTACAGTGCAAGAATTGTTGGAAAGGTGGTATATATAGAAGGGACGTGGGGGAAGGCCAGGGGAGCCTACTCTGGGTGTCAGGATGAGATCACAGAGCTTACCCTTGAGCTCTGAAGGTAAGAAGTTTGCCAAGTGGAAAACAGGGAATGGTAAGTACAGAAGATTGAAAGGTGTGAGAATTTATCCCTGGACTGTAAGCTTTGAAGGGTAAAGAGACCGGCATATGGCAGAAGATGAAGCTGTCCAGTGTTGCTGAAAGTCATTCAGGGATGCCCAAACTCATCTACATTAAAAGCCACATGAAAGAAAGAACATGAGTTGAGGGCAGCCTCTAGGAATGGAGTGTGCAGTCCTGTTGAGGTGGTCAGACATTCCTTCTAAGCAGTGTCCTTTAAAGAAGTGACACAATATGGGGTGCCTGGGTGGCTCAGTCGTTAAACATCTGCCTTTGGCTCAGGTCATGATCCTAGGGTTCTGGAATTGAGCCCCGCATTGCGCTCTCTCCCGCTTCCCCTGCTTGTGTTCCCTCTCTCGCTCACTCTCGCTCTCACTCTGTCCTCTCTCCTGCTTCCCTTAACTTAGGGGTTCTCAGCCTCAGCGCTGTTGACATTTTGGGCTAGATAATTCTTTTTTGCTCTGCACTCTTGGATATTCAACAGCATCCCTACACTCTACCCACAGGATGCCAGTAGCAGCTCCTTGAGTATGACAACCAAAAATGTCTCTAGACGTCATCTAATGTCCCCTGGGGTGGGAATGGAGAGTGAAATCACTCCCAGTTGAGAACCGCTACCTTACATCAAATTTAATGCCCAGTTTTAGTGTTGACCCTCTGTAACTTCTCTTGGTTCCCTGCCTTTCAGCCCATTTCTACCACCCCAGTACAGACCTTCATCACTGAAGTTACCGCATCCTTTCCTAAGTATATTTTGTTTCTCTTTACTCTCTCACTGTTGGAAGATTAATCATCAGAAAACTCAGCTATCACATAATCATTCTGCTCATGTGCAGTGAGTTCCTCTCCTCAACCCCATAATCCCAGACTTCTTAAATGGGTACCCAAAGTCATCTGGCCCCCAGCCCCAAGCTGTCTCCAACCTCCCATCTCTGCTTTTTTATATTCTCTTATCCAAAAAAAATTGGGTGCCCCCAAATGCTCCTGACGCCACATTTTCTCATTCAGGTGCTCTTTGCTTCTGTTGTCGGCTGTATGTGCAAGCCCCACCTTTCCGATTGCCAGCTTCGTTGGGGAACCTTGAAGGTCTAACTCAGATGCCACGTTATCAGCAAAGAGTTCTTCCTCTGCTTCTCTCCCTTTCTTTGTTCCAAATCATCTAAAACTAGTATTTATTTGTGTCTTCTTTTCTAGTCCCCTGTCTACAACTAAGACATAACGTCTTTTCTTCATTGTGTTCCTCCGATCTCCAAACATTTTGTCTTAGGCAAAGCAGTCTTTGAATGTCTAAGTTATTGTGAAGCAGCCTGGTCATATAGTTGCCACATTAATACTGTAATCTAAAACACACTGACACTGTTAAAGGTACTCAAATTCCTGAGGCTATAAATATTGATATTGTATAACACTGGAGATTGTTATTTTTAACATTTGTGTATTTTTTTTCCTCTCTAGCCTGCCTATCAGAACCTGAGGCAGCGGGTTGACAACTTTGTTGCGAACCACTTGGCAACTCATACGTGGAGTCCCCACCTCAATAAGAACCAGCTAAGAAACAATATTAGGCAGCAAGTGCTCAAGTAAGTCTCAGAAGTGCCAAGCCCCTGGGCTGGCTTGACAATGTCCATCTACTCTGGGGAAGGCAGGGATGTTACATGGAAGTCTGATGTTATTTTGTCTAGTTTGGTTGGCCGCTGCATATGTGATGCAGTGTAATCTTAGAGCGAGCTGTCACATTTCCCCATAAATTTTAGCAGTCTGATTTCTCCTGTAGACCTGGGGAAGTACCTGAAGGAAGAGGATGACAACGTGACTTAAAAAAAAACAAAACAAAACCCTAGGGTAGAATATTTATAGATGGTAAGTGCCAGAATATCCTATACTGTTCATTCACAACTATTTTCTTGACCCTAAAAGATCAGGCTTTCTTATTCTTCTTTGACAAATAAAAAGACATTCTAGATCATTGCAATTAAAATAATTGCCTCTGATTTGAGGCCATGTCTTGTATCTTCTAATATAGTACCCCCCCTTTTTTTTTTTGCACTTTACTGTGACTTTTAACTCTGCTTTTTAGTGATGATATGGCCAAAAAAAGAAGGAAAGTGTGTTTGGACCTGTCAGCCACTTTTGGATAAACATAAGATAAAGAGAATGAGAAGAGCTGGAATGTTTAAAGGGACCTGGGGGGGGGGAGGCGTTCCCAAAACAGATTTACAATACTGTCTTGTTCTTGAATATAAATATTTGCCAAGACAAGAAGACCTGGACCCTGTATCTTTTCTTCACCCCTCCCCCCTGCCCCCCACCAAAAGGGTTACTAAGTTATTTAAAGAGTACCTTGTCTTCCTTTCTTGACAAATACTTATGTTCAAGCTCATCTTTTAGAATGAAACGTGACTTTCAAACTGCTAAACAAATCCATCTGCTACCTCCCACCTTTTCATACCCTCTTGTCGTATGGGAACTTCACTAGCCTAATAGCATGCAAACTCCATTGATAGTTCTACCTGTGGGAAGCCCCACAGACAGAACTTCCCACTCTGACTCAAAGACCCATTTAGCCCCAGGTAATGCTAGAAACCAGGAGCCTGGGGGCTCATACTGGCTCCTACCACAGAAGAGAGCAGGGAAATGGAACAATAGTTTTGTTGTCTACATTTTATAGGAAGTTTAAGGAACCAGTGAAAGAGGCCAGGAGAGATCAAAAGATGTCAGGGATGGCTGCATAGTAAGCCCTGATGAGAAAAGCCAAAGCCTTTCCTGAAAACCTGAGGCAGCAGTGGTTTGCTGGCTGTGGGGTCTGGGGGGAACTCATTTCTAGGCTTTCAGGAGAACAGTAGCCATAATAGCTGGGGGAGGAAGGAGAAGACTACAGACAATGTCGGGGGGCACACCACCTACTTCTGTTTCTACAGAGTACTCCTGATTACAGAGGGCTTTCACCCTTTTCACAAATGATTACATTGCTTTAAAAACAAGAGTTTTTTGGGGGGTTGAGAGGGGTGGTGCTTTCTTTTTTTCATATATTGAGAGACCAAAGCGGAAGGCAGATTTCCTGTTACTGCATTTACTCCTTCGCATACAAAACCTAGAAAATTTGGAAGCAGTCAGTTATTCTTTTCTCGTTCCTATAAAATCAAGCACTTAAAATTCTTAGGGCACCGATATAAGACATTTTCAGATTTTTGTTTGGTGAGGGGTTGCTATACCCCATCAGTAAGGGGTTTTGATCACTGCTAACAGTTACTATTGTAGCATGGCTGGCTTCTAGAGACATTTTAGAACAGGGGAAGCAGCTGTCTCTTGGATAACTTAGTCTTTGCTCTTCTTGGGACATTTGTAAATTTTCTTCTAGCCACATTATTTATTTTTAAATAAAATATTATTTAAATTCCATTAGTAAAGTTCTATGTTACTGATGATAACAATTTTAGGCTTCCTTAAAGAAAGAGTTGTGTCCAACTTCTGTGGTAGGGAGGGACTATCCCCTATAAATACAATTTCAAAGAGTTTTTCATACAGAGACATTGAGAAATACTCAATTGACCATTAGGTTGAACCGTCTACAAATGCCATTTTTGTAGAACAAAAACCGGCTAATTTCAGCAATTTCGAATAGTTGAACTTAATCATTGATATTCTGACTCAGTAGTATTCTTTTTATGCATTCATTTGAACAACAGAATCTAAAATGCTAGTTAGCTGTAAATAATGATCTTAACTGAGCAATTTGGAAGGAAGACAAGGAAGTAGTTTCAGTCAGGAAAATACCACCTGCTGGCATTTTTGGCCTTGCCCTTAGATGGATACAGGGTTGTGGCTTCTCTGGTGGGGCAGTTGTGACCACAGTGCACTCGAGCAAGCCCACCTAGAGCAGTGTGGTCACAGGACTGGCCTCCACTTTAAGATCCGAGCTGATCTCGGTGGAAGACTAGACTGAAGTAGATGAAGACCTGGAATATGGGCAGAGAAAGAGGCTGCAGCAGTAATTTTAGGGTGGGTGGGCTTTATTTTTTCTGTAATGCCTTTGTATTATGCCTTAAAACATTTTTAAGATTGCTTGTCCTTCTTTTCCACCTGCTACATTTTGAAGGCACCTCCAAGATGTAACAATGTTTGCAGGATTTGCTTTTTTTTTTTTTAATCTTAGAACTTTAAAAAGCAGGTTACCTACTTTATGCTGTGTTGACTCGTTTTTCTCTATGGCCCACATAAGTAGAATTATAGTATCACAAGGCTGCAACGTGCCTCAGGAAATGGAAATCAAATCCATCCTCTACTCCAGACTGAGCTGCACTCAAAAATAGCATTGTAATGTAAAGAAGAAACACCTCCCCCATTCTGCAGAGAGAGCCTGAGGCCTAGAAGCTGGAAGGGACCAGCACCCTGCTCTTGCAGCGCTCTGGAGGGAACTTTGGCTCCTCAGGTGGTTTGTTTTGTTTTGTTTTAAGGAAGAAACAAATTTTAGGTACATTTCCTAAAATCTTTGTCGTCTTCTCTCTTTCTCTTTAAAAAAAAAAAATGCTTGTCCTCTTATTTTACTCACACTTTTGTGATTTTCTGTACATTTCAGACTTCGTTGCTCCCTTTGGTCCTCTATCTATCTCATGTGTCTGTTTCTCTGAGCTCTTTCTTCCTCTTTACCAGGCTCAGCACAAATGTCTTCTCTTTGTGAAGCATTCCCAAATTATCTTAAACATACCTAGTAATTCTTTATTCCACTCTTTCCCTATAGTAGATGGTGCGTTGTAGTGCCTATCTGGTATTTTAATTGTTTGTGTCTATTTCTCCTGCCAACCAGGGCCAGGTCTGCTTTGTAGTGGGCCAGTGACTAGCACGGTGCCAATTAGAGAAGACACGTATAACAGAATTGTTGAATGAATAAATCATCAGTTTTTATAGCAGGAAGATAATAAAAAGCCAGAAGTCTTAAGTTTTGTTTTTGTTTTTCTAAAGTTTTCTTTTTTTTCTTTTTTAAAGTTCTTTTTTTTTCTTTTTTGTAAGGTTAATGAAAGTACACTCTGTGTGTTCTTCAGTTTTCCTGAAGATCCTAATACTTATAAAAGGCTTACATTTTTCTGTTTAAAAAAAAAAGTTGTGGAGTACATAGGTTTATTTTAAACCCAGAATTGCGGACTCTAGATAGTGTATTGTGTCTAGTTTTAAGGGTGTCGTTTTTTGTTTTGTCTGCTTTAGTACTTCCAGTAGTGATACCAATGGTAAAAAGTGTACCGACTTACTTTTACTGTGTTATATTTCCTACTGTCTATTCTTTCCATATATTAAGATGAGTGGATTGCAGCAATTTAAGTTTGCACATGTATGTAATAGATACAGTTTACTCAGTAGTAATTAATGCAGATAATATGAAATTGTTTTTTACCTTTCTGTAAAAATTATCTTGTGTTTCAGATCAGGAATGTTGGAGTCTGGTATTGACCGAATTATTTCTCAGGTTGTGGATCCAAAGATCAACCACACATTCAGACCTCAAGTGGAAAAAGCTGTGCATGAGTTTTTGGCCACATTAAATCACAAAGAGGAAGCAAGTGGCAGCACAGCCCCCAACGATGAGAAACCAGACTCTTCCATCATTACACAAGGTGCCTTGCTTTTCCTCTTGGTCAGTTCCATTGCTTTGCTTCTTGAACTGAGTATCTAATTAGGGATATATAGTTCCTTAAAACATCTGCTCTGTGGCTACGCTAGTGAAATTATATTTATTTTAAATATCACCTATATTTAACTGACAGAACATTTCTCTTTTAGATTAATGCAAAATAATAGACATTTTACTAATGTATTGAGAATGTGTGTGTGTGTGTGTTTCAATAGAAGGAATAATTAAAATAACCGAAGAGAATTAGACTATTCTCACATTTGCTTGGTGGCTTTCCTATGATTCAGTATTAGAACAGTAGAGAATTTAGAATGTGCTAGTTATTAGCACTGGTATCCAAAATTCTAAAGGAATATGAATGGTCTGTACAGCATATGTGTCTTATAAAGATGACAGTGGCTTGTAGCATTAATTCATCAGAGGGGCTTTACCTTCTGCATAAATTTTTTCTTTTTTTCTCTTTTTTTTTAAAAAAGATTTATTTATTAGAGAGAGAGAGCACAGGTGTGCAAGCACAGGAGGGGGCAGAGGGAGAGGGAAAGAATCCTCAAGCAGACTCCCTGCCAAGTGCAGAGCCCCACCTGGGATTCAGTTCCAGGATCCTGAGATTATGACCTGAGCCAAAATCAAGAGTTGGCCACTCAGCCAAATGAGCCATCCAGATTCCCCTGCATAAATTTTTTCTAACATTGTCTTTCCCTCAAAGGTGTCCCAGCGCCTGGACCCAGCGCTAATGTAGCCAATGATGCCATGTCAATCTTGGAAACCATAACTTCTCTTAACCAAGAAGCCAGTGCGGCCAGGGCTTCAACAGAAACGTCAAATGCCAAGACCAGTGAGAGGATATCCAAAAAACTCCCTTCTCAGCCAAGCATTGACACTAGTACTGAGAAGGAGAGAACTTCAGAGGACATAGCTGATAAAGAAAAATCTACACCTGATTCTGCAGGGGAAGGACAGGAGACAGCCCCTAAGTCGGAAGAATTTACTGATCTCCCTTGTCCAGTTGAAGAAATTAAAAATCACACAAAAGAGAGCAATAGTTCAATTCTGCTAAATAAGGATGTTCAACAGGAAAGTAGTGACCAAAAAAACAAATCAACAGACAAAGTTGAAAAGAAGCCAGAGAGCAATGACAAAGGAGAAAGAAAGAAAGAAAAGAAGGAAAAGACCGAAAAGAAATTTGATCACTCCAAAAGGAATGAGGACCTGCAAAAATTGAAAGAGGAAAAACAAGCAAAGGAAAAAGAAGTAGAATGTTCAAAACTCCCTTCAGAAAAGAACAGTAATAAAGCTAAAACCATTGAAGGGACAAAAGAAGGTATATAAAAACTTGCAAAAATCTACAAGTGTTTTCACATCAGAAAGTGTCCATCGTGGGGTGGGGTGTCAAATTTGCCTTCAGATTTTAATAACTATTTGATACTTGTGTTTCAAAAGTCTAACAATTCATATCCCCTTTGCTAAAAAATGAAGAATAAACATTTGTATATTTTCTGTGCCAATGTACCAACTAACAAATGAAGAGAAAAGCTCTAAACCTTACAATTTAACTTGTAATTTATGCACATACATTATTTCGAGCAACTTAATTCATAGTTAATATATCCTAATCTTTAAAATATTGGTAAATGTTTCACTTTCTTAACATTTGCTTTTGTGTATGTCATTTACATCATAAATTAGTTGTTATTTTTACAGAATACCAGTTTGCCTTTGTATTTTCTCAAAACAGCTCTACCTTGATACTGGTTACAAATGATGAGAGATTTCTATTTCTTTCTTTTTTTTTTTTTTTTTGAGAGATTTTTATTTCTAAAGATCTTTGACATGTACTTAATGCAGAAATTATAAATGTAATTTAGGAATTGGGTGCTGAATATTTTTTTGTAACAACATGCTTTATCTTCATGTTTTATTTCCTTCTTGAAGATTGCTCTTTGATAGATTCTGATGTGGATGGACTTACAGATATCACAGTTAGCTCTGTCCATACCAGTGACCTTTCCTCTTTTGAAGAAGACACCGAGGAGGAAGTTGTAATGTCTGATAGCATGGAAGAAGGAGAGATTACATCAGATGGTAAAGCATTTTACTTAATAATGCCTCTGTGAGCTTCCCGTGGAGCATTATTTGTATATTCAGATGGCTATTTCCTGAAAGACAGTGTGGTATAGTGACAAGAGCGTGGGACTTTGTAGTTGGAAGATTTGTTTCTGAGTCCCAGCTCCGAGGTTGTCTGAGCAAGCTTGGTAAATTACTCAACAAGCCTTGGTTCTCCATCTTTTACCTCCATTCCTCAGGTTTATTAGAAAGTGTAGATGAGACCAGGTAGATGAAGATGCTATATGTGTGGGTATATATATCTGGGTGATGTTGAGGGAGCACAGTCCACAAGACTGCCTTTACTTCTGACACCACTTGCATATTTGGGGTCCCCAAGCCCACCCTTAGGTTTGATAATTCTCTCGAAGGACTCACAGAACTCACTGAAAGCTGAAATTTATGGTTATGGTTTGTTACAGCTGAGGGACACACATTAAAATCAGCCAAGGGGACAGGCACATAGGCCAGAGTCCAAGAAAGTTCCAAATATGGAGCTTCCAGTTGGCCTTTTCCTGTAGAGTTATGGAGAGCATTACTTTCCTGCCATTGACGTCAGACAAAATATATGGCTAATTGTCAGCTAGGGAAGCTCCCATAAGCCTTGATGTCCAAAGTTTTTGTTGGGCCTCCATCATGAGACATAGTAGTGTCTGATCTCAGTCTCCAGCCCCTCTGAAGGTCAGGCTGATACCCCATGGCCCAAATCTCCCAACCCAGATCATACTGTGAGATGATTTAGCTTGACCCAAAAGCCCCAGGCAATCAGAAATACCTGTCAGACACAACATTGCAGAGACTTAGAGATCACCTCCCAGAAGCTAGGCCACAGTCTTGCCTTGTCCCAAAGCAAGACCATACTTCTCTTTACGGTTTGTTGTTAAGGTAACCCTTATTAAGCGCTTGCTGTATTCCAGGCATTGTTTAACGTATCGTACTGCTGTGTGTACTAGCTTCTGTAATCCTCGCAACAGCTCTGGGAAGTAGGTCCAAGTGAAGAAACAAAGTCACCAAGAGAAAGGCTCCTGTCCAGGGTCACGTAGCTGTTCAGCTCCAGTGCCAGTTTCAAACCCGAGTCTGGGCTTTTAACCAACATTTTGTGCTGCTCTGTATCACATGATTAAGTTCTGCTTATGACCTTTTTTAAAAATCAAGTCTTTGCAACTACTTGTAAGTAGCATCTTGTAAATTTCCTGTTGGCTTTTGGATGGAACACGTAGAGAGCAAATCCTAGAGGAGAAAAAGTAGATGCTTTTAATTCCACGGATGTATTTTTCAGTCTCTCCCATTTTGCATTCTTAGTAGCCCCCGGATGACCAGCTCAAAAAGCAACATCAGTACTCAGCCGCTTTTCATACCTCTTCATGAGGTCATTCTGTAGACTTTATGTAGGATGATGAATGCTACTTATCCTGGGAGCACTCGACTTTCAGAAGCTTACTGAAATTCTCATTCTAGGTGCTTTTGTAGGGCTTTTCAAGATTTTTCCTGGACAGGGCTAGGTTTTCTCTGTATAAGTTCCAAAAAGTAAGAAGGTGATTATTTTAAGAGTACTAAGTGGTAGGAAATGAAAACCTTGCTTACAAGTTTTCTACTTGTCTGTGTCATGGGGAAACATACCCACCTTCCTAGGGCAGAGCTGTTTTACTAAAAGTTTTTTAAGATTTTATTTATTGATGTGAGAGAGAGAGAATGAGCAGGAAGAGGAGCAAAGGGAGAGGGAAAAGCAGACTCCACACTAAGCAGGGAGCCCAACTCAGGGCTTAATGCCAGGACCCTGTGATCATGACCTGAGCCAAAGTCAGATGCTTAACCGACTGAGCCAGTCAGTTGCCCCAAAGTAGAGGTGTTTTAGTATATACTTGGTGTAGGGCTGATTATCAACTCTTGACTCTTGTATCATTAAAATCTCAAATTAAAAAAAAGAATCTCAAGCCCACTTAAAGTGTGGCTTCAAGTAAATTTATTCAGTTTTACAGTGGTAGAATATTCATACAAAGTCCACTGACCTACAAATGAGAATAAACTGTTTGTCAAGGAACCATAAGTGACAATAAGATCTGATTTTTCTTCGCTTTCTTTATGTGTGAGAAGCTACTTGTAAGAAATAAATTAAGATATGGATTACAGCCTTTAAAATGTTTATATCTAATTTTTTGCATACTGATATTTCCCATTGGACCTACAAATACACTTGAACTACATGGGTACTGTTTTTGCCACTTGATGTTGATCAAGCATAGTGTGGATTTTATTGGTCATTCACAGAAGCACTCCTTTTTCTGTTGGCTTTCTTCCAGATGAAGAGAAGAACAAGCAGAACAAAACAAAAACTCAAACCAGTGATCCCGGTGAAGGAAAAGCAAAAAGTGTACGGCACGCTTATGTTCACAAACCATATCTTTACTCAAAATATTACAGTGATTCTGACGATGAGCTTACTGTAGAGCAACGACGCCAGTCGATTGTAAGTCAGACTCAATCTGTTATTATTTTAACCTGGTCAGCTGGGTTGACAAACTTGGCTAGTCTGTGTGCAAAGTACTGGGCAGTCCACCAAACTAACATGCCGGTTCTGCCTTCAGGAACCTGTCATTTAATGAGGCAGAACAGATGTAAACATGGTATACGGGTGTTCATGTCATGGTCAGTCGTGAGAACGAATGCTTCACAGTTGCACATGTTTGAATCCAGTATGGATTGAGCCGTACAAAGAGGATGTGCAGCCATCAGTATAATACGAAGAGGCGGGAGCAGTCTACATATTTTCTAGTTATAAGATGGGTCCTTGGATTATTAACAGCTTCTTAAAGAAAAAAATTGCCGCTTCATCATACATGTACATCTGTTTTAAGATGACTTAGTTTCAGAAACATTAAAATATGGAATTATACATTTTAGAATGAGGAAATATTGCATAGAAAAATTATTTGAAGGAAATAGAAATGCCAATAGTGGCTTTTTTCTTGAGAAACTTGCTTCATCGGGAGTTATGCCTACACCTAGGGTTTTTGGCACTTTGAGACTGAGTTCTGAGTGGGAAGGGGGTGATGGGAGTAACCCACAATGACTGGATTCTTGGTTTTTTTAAATAAGAAAGCAGAAAATCGCACGTTCAAAACATGGGTCCCGAGACCATAACCAGCAAGTTGTATTTGTCATAGGACTAGCCTGTCTCTTAAATCTGCCCAACTTTCTCCTTTAAGAATAATTTAAAAATTAAAAAAAAAAGAATAATTTAAAAATTATATATCTGCCTACGTATACTTGATGTTCATACATATTTTCACAGCTATTCTTTTTTTTTTCTTTTTTGAGAGAAAGAGAGCAGTAGGGCAGTGGGCAGGGGGAGACACAGAGAGAGAATCTTAAGTAGGCTCCATGCCCCAGCACAGGGCCCCACATGGGGCTCAGTCTCACAAGCCTGAGATCATGACCTGAGCTAAAATCAGGAGTCGGATGCTTAACTGACTGAGCCACCCAATTGCCCCTCACAGCTGTCCTTTTAATTAAACTAAGTGATTTACTAAACCACCATTTCCCAAAATAATACCTTTCCCATTCTTTAAACTAATGACAATCTGAAAGAGTAATAGAAAATTTTCACATCTATCTCTTATTCTTCTGGTAGCTTCCAAATTGTATAATGAATATGCAGCATTGCAAAGCCCCTTATTTTGTAAGAACATTTTAAGTGCAAACATTTTTTTTCAGTATTTTTGCTTTTCCTGATAGGATAATTTTGACTATTTTGTGGTTTTAGGCTAAAGAAAAAGAAGAGAGGCTTTTAAGAAGGCAAATTAATAGAGAGAAACTTGAAGAAAAACGAAAGCAGAAAGCTGAAAAGACAAAGTCTTCGAAAGCTAAGAGTCAAGGTATAGGAAGTGTTTACTTTAATATTTTAAATATATACTTCATTATTTTTAGATATTCATATTACTTGTGAGATGATTATAAAATATAGTGATCTAAAGTGCATCTCAAAAAACTGTCTTAAAAAATTAATCTATTTTCAGGTATGGGAGATTTCCTTTTTAATCTGATGTGTTGAATCGCTATTTTAATTACGTTTCTTTGTTAAACATTCTGTCAGGTGCCAGCTTATGCAACTCACATTTTAGCAATTTACTTTCCAGTGATTATGGGATGAATTATCACTGGAAAATGAATTGTTAACCCATGAGTAATCAAGCCTTGCTGGTGATATTAGTAGAATTAATCAATGCTTTATGTTAACTAAAGTGTCAGACATTTATCTGAAATATTTCATTGAACCAAACTGAACGTACTCTGGGCAGTGATCCTGTGTAATATACAAAAGCATACACACACACACACACACACACACACACGTGTGTGTGTGTGTGAATGCATTTGCAATAAAAAAGGTAAGACACCTCCATCTAAAATACTATTTTTATTCCAGCACAACTTAAGGATATTAAAGCTATCTAGCATTTTTACAGTAATTAGAAAATCTTAATGAAAAAGAAATGCTAACATCATTTATAAACTCTGTTCTGAAATACAGTTTATTGATTGTTTCTTTCCTAGGCAAAAATAGTGTGGATTTAGAAGAATCATCAGCAAAGAATGTGGAACCTAAAACCCCTAGAATTAAAGAAGTCCTTAAAGAACGGAAAGTTTTAGAGAAAAAAGTAGCTTTAAGCAAAAAGAGAAAGAAAGATTCGAGGTACGTATTTTATCTGGCAGCATTCCCGTCGTCACATTCCCCCAGCATGCTTTCAGAAGAGAGGCATTGACAGGGTCCGTAAAGAGCCATACCTTGAATGTGTGTGTCATTGTCACATGTTTATGAAAACCAAAGGGTTTCCCTTCTCATAGCATAATTCATTGTGTTAATATCTATATTTCAAAATAGTGTATCTTAAGCATTTTTGGTGGGTGGGTCCCCAGAAAAACACACATGCATAAATAGTTGTTTCTAGAATTTCAGAGTTCATGGACCCTCTAGAATCCTCAGGAAGTATCTCCACTGTGGACATTCAATAACCTCTTACTTACAGTGACTGCATCCATTTTCCAGGCTTGCTAGGTATTCTCTTCAACAGTATCTCATGTATCTCCCCGTAAACCAGAGGGCTGAACCAAAATCTTACTTATCATTGCATTATCATAGTTAATTCTATAAGAATTAGAAAGCTGAAAAGACTCTGAAAGTGGCTCTGAAGTCCTTGGAGCCATAAGCTATGATCAGGTTGTAATTATGGATATTTGTCACAGACTTCAAGGTAGCAGAATCAGTAATCTGCAGAATTCAGTGAAAGGAGTCTGCTCTCAGTTTTCTTATTGTACCTCGTTACTACTGATCTGAGTAAATACGACTACCCTGTTTACTCAAAAGTAGTAAGACGTTCGAAATGTAATTATAGCCAATAAAATATTCATTTTCAAGCGACAAATTAGGAATTTTTTTTCAAGTATACTTTTCTTAGGGCCAGGAGTAAGTTAGTTTGTGTCACACTGGGGGTTATGTTTGCTTCTGTTAACTAAGATAGGAGTTAAACTGAAATGTAAAGAGGCTTCATTTATGGATCAGTTGTTTATAATAAGGTTGTTTATAATAACCTTCCTGAAACACTTACATTTGATTCAAATGAAGTTAATGCATGACTCTTTCCTCCCACTTAGGAATGTTGAAGAGAATTCTAAAAAGAAACCGCAGTCTGAAGAAGATTCCAAAGAAACTCTCAAGACAAGTGAGGTGTGTCTTAATTAATAAAACCCATTTTAAATTCTCTTTTGTTAGATATAAGCCATTCAGTCCTTTGGAGTAAAACTTAGAAATTCAATTTGCTCTTTTCCAAGTTAAATAAAAAATCCCTCATCTTCAGCATTCTTGAACCCCCATTCTATTATGGCCTGAATTCCTCATTTTGACCAGTTGATTCATGTCATCTTTTATCCAGGTAACTGCTACTTTTTTCTACTTTCCTTCCCCTCACCTCCCAACTTCCCACCCCTGTTTCTTAAATTGGCAATAACAAAATTGCCAGTAATGATAATAAGAAAGAAAGCGGGGGTGGTGCCTGGGTGGCTCAGTCAGTTAAACGTCTCCCTTCAGGTCAGGTCATGATCTGAGTCCCAGGATCAAGCCCCACATCAGGATCCCTGCTAAGTAGGGAGTCTAATTCTCCCTCTACCCCTCCCCCTGCTCATGCTACCTCTCTCTTGCTTGCTCTCTCTTCCTCTCTCTCAAATAAATAAATAAAATCTCGAAGAAAGAGAAAGAAAGAAAGAAAGAAAGAAAGAAAGGGCTCTAAAATCCCTCTACCATAGCAGACCATCCATTTCATTCTCTTGCATTCCTCATCTACAAATGTGTGTAATTTTTTAGAGTGGATGTAATGATTTTAACATTCCCTCTTACTCATCTCATGTTCATTTGTAAGCTTCTAATTATTATATTTAATGATTGCATAGTATTTTACTGAATAGACATACCACTATTTAAGCATTTCTTTAAAGTTGAGCACTTAGATTACTTCCAAGAACTGATAAATTTAAATAGTAAAAATTATGTTCAATGAACGTTTGGATTACTTTCTTGGGATAAACTTTTACTTTCACTGGGTTTAAATCCTTATTTACCCTGCCATATTTATAATTCTGAAGCCAAACGTGTGTGTGTGTGTGTGTGTGTGTGTGTGTGTGTGTGTGTGTGTGTGTGTGTGTGTGTGTGTGTGTGTGTGTGTGTGTGTGTGTGTGTGTGTGTGTGTGTGTGTGTGTGTGTGTGTAGGCTCCATGCCCAACCTGGTCCTCAAACTCACGACCCTGAAATAGTCACATGTTCTACTGACTGAGCCAGCCAGGCACCCCTATACCCAAACTATGTTAACATTTCCAAGGGAAAACTAATAATTTAAAGATTATTTATTCATAGCCAATAAATAATCTTCATTTCTTTATTTAGAAATTACAGGTATATTTATGAGTATATCCTGATGTTTTAATGGTGTATTTTAAAATATTTAACTTCATTTTGTGATAAATTTTGAAAAAATATCTCATAAAATTGTATTCACATTAATTGGTTAGAACTATTGTGAAATTAGGTTGATAAAATCCTTGTTAGTTCTTTCTTTGATGAATTTTAAAGTGTTTTTTAAGATTTTGCTATGCCCTACTCTGAGTTGGTAGAATTGCATGAATCCTTGTGTTAAATGTAAGAAGGTGCAGTGGTAAACTGACCCAGAGACACAGAAATCTTTCTGAGAACTTCAACCCGTTACTTGAATAAGAATAATTACAGGCAGTAGTGAGACTGTACTAAAGTGTGTTTGGTCAGTATTCATTCATTAATATTAATAATCTCCTCAGTGCCATGCCCTGTGGCAGGGAGGAAGGTCAGATGTGCTCATCCATCAGGGTCTTCCTTTGGTTACATAAACATGCACATGCTTTATATGTGATATGGTTAGTGTTACAGTGAGTTATTGTGTGCATTTGAAACTTTCTAAGTAGAATGTCCTACAAGTAGCCTGGATCCATAATGTTTCCATAAATAATTCAGGCTCCTAAATTAAAATGTTAGGAAACCTTTATTTCAGTGTAAAATTTTTAATTATCTTCATCATCAGATATGCTTTGGGATTAAAAAGAATGTTGGACTGTCATTTGTGCAGCTTATATTTATTAATGGCTACTGGGTATTAGTGAGATTTAATAATTTGGAGTTTAAGGCCTCCCAAATGCATGGACAGGTCTTAGGAGAAATAAGTAATCTGTGCACAGATGTCTGTGATGTAGTGGGAAGAGTCCTCAACTGAAACTGAAATCCTCTCAACTTGTTGCCTGGGTGTCAGATTATGGAGCCATTCTGACCTTCAGTTTCCTGGTGCATAAAATGAGGTCACGCATACCTACCACAGGCTGCTGGCTGAGATTAAGTGACATGGGGTACATGACCGCATTCAGCATATCCAGTGTACCCAAATGTTAAGCTTGAATATAAAAACTGATTTTAGTATTGCTCATATTTTAACTTTAATTTTCTTACAGCATTGTGAAAAGGAAAAGGTGTCTTCTTCAAAGGATCCGAAGCATGTTCATGCAAAAAGTGAACCAAGTAAACCTGCCCGGAGACTTTCAGAATCTTTGCATTCAGCTGACGAAAACAAAAATGAATCCAAAGTAGAAAGAGAACATAAAAGACGTACATCTACTCCTGTTGTGGTGGAAGGGCCACAGGAAGAGCCTGATACAAGAGATGGGAAAAGGCAAGCGGAACGGTCAGAAATTGGCACAGAAGAGCCCCAGAAACAGAAAAGCACACTTAAAAGTGAAAAGCATCCAAAAAAAGATGACTCTGAAACAGCACATATGAAAAGCCTACCTAAGAAAGAGGTGAAATCTTCCAAGGAGAAGCCTGAAAAAGAGAAGATTTTATCAGAAGACAAATTGTCTACAAAACATAAATATAAAGGTGACTGTCTGCATAAAACAGGTGATGAGACTGAGCTTCATTCTTCAGAGAAAGGTTCAAAAGTGGATGAAAATATTCAAAAGCAAAGTCAACAAACAAAACTTTCTTCAGATGATAAAACTGAACGAAAAAGTAAACATAAGAATGAAAGGAAATTATCGATTTTAGGCAAAGATGGAAAGCCAGTTTCTGAATATATTATAAAAACAGATGAGAATGTTCGTAAAGAAAACAACAAAAAAGAGAGGCACGTATCAGCTGAGAAGACTAAAGCAGAGCACAAATCAAGAAGATCAAGCGATTCTAAAATTCAGAAAGATTCTCTGAGTTCCAAGCAACATGGAATTGCATTACAGAGAAGAAGTGAAAGTTATTCAGAGGATAAATGTGATACAGACTCAACTAATTTAGATAGTAATTCAAAACCAGAAGAGGTGGTTCACAAAGAGAAGCGAAGAACAAAGAGCTTACTAGAAGAGAAACTTATGTTAAAGTCTAAATCAAAAAGTCAAGGCAAACTGTTAAAAGTAGTTGAAACAGAATTACAAGAAAGTGTCACAAAGCAGGTGGCCACTCCAAAACCAGATAAGGAGAAGAACACAGAAGACATTGACCCAGAAAGACAGAGAAAGTCTAAAGTTGAGGACAAACCTTCTGAGGAGACTGGTGTTGAAGCTGTATTGGACAGTGCCGCTTGCTCAGCACATGGAACACAGAAGGATTCTACTCACAGAACCAAGTTACCGTTAGCAAAGGAGAAATATAAGGCTGATAAGGATTTAGGCTCCTCCAGACCCGAGAGAAAGTTATCAGATGGGCACAAAAGCAGAAGCTTAAAGCACAGTAGTAAGGAAGTGAAAAAGAAGGAAGAAAATAAATCAGATGACAAGGATGGTAAAGAAGTTGACAATAATCATGAAAAGGCCAGAGGGAATGGTTCAGTTATAGAAAAGAAATTAAGTAGAAGGTTGTGTGAAAACCGAAGAGGAAGCTTATCCCAAGAAATGGCCAAAGGAGAAGAAAAACCAGCAGCAAATTCCTTGAGCACTCCCAATAGTTCCTCTGTTCAGAAACCAAAAAAGAGCAGTGATACCACATTAATGCCTGAACAAGAGCCAATGGAAATTGATTCAGAGCCAGCTATTGAAAATGTATTTGAAGTATCTAAAACCCAAGACAGCAGCAATAATAGTTCTCAGCAACCCATTGACTCTGAAAATGTTCTGAAACAAAAAACCACTATCATGGTTCTAAAGGACGAATTAAGAACTTCCACAGTAGATTCAAAAACAGCAGCTCCAGCCTGTAAATCAGGACGTGGAACAGGAGTTGTTAGTAATTCTGAAAAGCATGCTGACCATAAGGGCACCTTGACCAAGAAAGTGCATATCCAAAGTGCTACGTCCAAACTGAATCCTGGGGAGAAAGAACCCATTCAACAGGGAACTCATGAAACAAATACAGACTCTGAAACTAGTCATAGACTGTTGTCTCGAGCCCCATCAGAAAATGATAGGACACAAAAGAATTTGAAAAACACACCCAGACTCACTGAAGAACACATTGCTCAAGGAGATGCTGGTCATGAACATTCCCCAAATTTAGATGCTTCACCGTCCTTAAGTTCAGTAACTGTGATGCCTCCAAAACCATCTCATGATGCAGATGTAAGTCCTTTGGTTGACAAAAGGACTGTTTTAGAAGGTGGCACAGCCAGTACCTCCCTTGTGGAGCACTCGGATCTTCCTAACCAAAGTTTAACTGTTAGGGAATCAGAAGTCCCTAGGACAAGTGACAGCAAAGAAACTGGGGCAGTTTCCACAGTTGATATGCTAGCAAAAGCAAGCATGGATGGCAGAAGACACATTCCAGAAGGTTTCCAGCATGCTATGCTGCACACTAAACAAGGAAAAGTAAATGTGCCTGTTGGTAGCAAGTTAATGGACGTGAATACAGAAAATGAGAATGCTCCCAAAGGCGGCGGCTTGATGGACATAGCCAGGAAAGAAAGTGATTTCAACACAGAGCCCAGTTCAAAGCAGACGACGAGAGCTGTACTAGAAAATGGAAAAAAGCATGGCGTCACTGTTGACCCTGTGGTAGGCATGAGAACAGAAAAAGATGCCGAGACCATCAAACTTAAATGTAGTAGTGGCCCAGGCAAAATGGAAGACAAATCAATTGTGGTTGAAGGAAGGACAGAAAGTAGTGAGGTCGACACCAGTGCTGGAAGTAACGCTGCTTCCTCAGTTTTACAGCAAAGGAATGGAGAAACTGGCACTGCTGAGTCTGGCGGAGCAGAAAAGACTTCTTTTGCCACTAGCACTGCAAGGCAGGACGAAGGTGTTCCCCTAAACACAGTAAAGGCAGGGGATGCCACGACCACTTCCTCAGAAACAGGAGAGGGTGAGGTGGCTGTGCCCTGCACAAGCATTGAGGCAGATGAAGGCTTCATAACAGGTGCATGCTCTAGAAACAATCCTCTTCACACTGGGGCAGAAGCCAGCGAATGCACAGTTTTTGCCGCAGCTGAAGAAAGTGGAGGCGTTGTCACGGAAGGATTTGCCGAAAGTGAAACCTTTCTCACAAGCACCAAGGAGGGAGAGAGTGGAGAGTGTGCTATGGCTGAATCTGAAGAAAGGGCAGTGGACCCTGTGACTGCTCACAAAGTTACAGTTGAAGACAATGTCAACTGTGGTGTGACAGAAGAGAAAGATGATGCTGTCACCAGTGCCGGCTCTGAAGAAAAATGCGACGGTTCTTCATGTAGAGACTCGGAAATGGCTGAAGGAACTGTTACCTTTATTAGTGAGGTTGAAAGCGATGGCGCGGTGACAAGTGCTGGGACAGAAATAAGGGAGGGCTCCTTAAGCAGTGAAGAGGTGGATGGATTCCAGAGAAATCTGACGAGAATGGGCCCCAAAAAAGAAACTGAGGGGACTGTGACATGCACTGGAGCAGAAAGGAGAAGCGCTACCTCTGTTATGTGCTCAGTAACAGGTGCCGAGCGACAGGAAGAACGTGTGGTTACAGGTGCAGCCGTGGCCCTTGTCAGTAATGACACACCACCAGAAACCAGTGCCCCCCAGGAAGGAGATGATTCTGTGAATGATGGGGCAGAAGGCGAAAGTGCTGTCACCAGCACAGGGATAACAGAAGAAGATGGAGAAGGGCCGGCGAGCTGCACAGGTTCAGAAGAGGGCAGTGAGGGCTTTGCTCTAAGTTCTGAATCAGAAGACAATGGAGAGAGTGCAATGGACAGCACAGTAGCCAAAGAAGCCACTAACGTACCGTCCATTGCTGCTGGGCCATGTGATGATGAAGGAATTGTAACCAGCACTGGTGCAAAAGAGGAGGATGAGGAAGGCGAAGGGGTGGTGACCAGTACCGGAAGGGGAAATGAAATCGGGCATGCATCCACTTGCACTGGGACAGAGGAGGAAAGTGAAGGGGTATCAATCTGTGGAAGTGCCGAAGAAGGTGACAGTCAGATTGGCACCGCAGCAGGGCGTGTGGGAGCTGAGGCTGGAGCCACTGTCGTCAATGTCAATGAGAGCAATGTTGACAGCATGACTGGTGCAGAGAAAGGCATGAAACGTATGGAGATCTGCTCCAGTGCAAAAGGGATTGTAGAAAGCAGTGTAACAAGCGTGGCTTCTGGGAAAGGTGAAGTGGCATCAGTTCCCGAAGGTTGCGAGGGTCCCATGACTAGTGCAGCTTCAGGTCAGGGTGACAGTTTGATCACCAGCAAAGAAAAAGTTGATGATACCACAATTTCCACCGGCTTGGTGGGGGGTAGTTATGAGGTACTCGCGTCCAGGGCAGTCCCAGAATGTGAAGCTGGTCACACGTCGCCTAGTGGAAAAGAAGATGAAGGTATCATCACCTCAGTGGACAATGAAGAATGCGATGGCCTTATGGCCAGTACAGCCAGTGACAGTGTCACCGACCAGACTTGTTTAGCTGGGGGTAAAAGTCCAGGCAAAGGCTTGATGATTTCCACCAGTACCACACATGACTACAGCACTCAGTTAAGCACAGTCACAGGTGTGGAAGAAGGTCATTCAAGTGCGCTGAGAACCGGAGAAAATAAGGAAGGCACCAGAATGAACATGGAGGAATTTGAGGCCCCCATGCCCAGTGCAGTGTCAGGAGATAAGAGCCAACTCCCTGCGATGAGAAATGTAGAGAAAGATGAGTGTGCCATGATTTCCACAAGCATAGGGGAGGAGTTCGAAGTGCCCATTTCCAGTGCCACAACCATCACGTGTGCAGAAAGTCAGCAGCCGGTGGTCACCATGGAAGAAAGTGCTCAGGGCGCCGGCTTGGTGAGCACCGATGACTTCGAGGGGCCCATGCCCAGTGCACCCACAGTGGTTGAGAGCCCTCTTGCCTCAACCAGCAAGGAGGAGAAAGACGAGTGCGCGCTCATCTCCACCAGCATAGCGGAAGAGTGCGAAGCTTCTATTTCTGGCGCCCTCGCGGAGAGTGAAAAGGTGCGACCCACCACAGCCCTGGAAGAGAAGGACGGGAGCGCCATCATCTCCACCAGCTCGGTGGAAGACTGCGAGGGCCCCGTGTCCAGCGCCGCCCCCCGGGGGGACGTCCCGCCCTCGCTCACCCCAGCGGAGGAGATCAGTGACACCGCCATGATTTCCACGAGCACCTCCGAAGGCCGAGAGGCGGTTATGATGGGCGCTGGGCCCCAGGACGACGAGCCAGCCGGCGCGGTCAGGATGGAGGACTCGAGTGACGCGGCCATCATCTCCACCAGCACCGCCGAGTGCGCGCTGGCGCCCGCCGGCCTGGACAGGCAAGAGGAGAACCCGCAGACCGCGAGCAGCGCGGACGGGAAAGCGCGCCCGGCCGCCCATGGGCTGAGCGAGGGCAAGGCCCCCAGGCCCAGCCCGATGGCCACGAACAGCAGTCTGCGCCCTGGGACGTCGGCAGGGGGCAGAGCCGCAGGCGCTCAAGAGGGACGCCCCAGGGCGGCCGTTAGGGCGCCCTCTGCGGGGGGCAGCCCGCCAGGTGCCGCGCAAGCACCGGAGCAGGGGCGCGGCGGGGACGATTCCCCTGAGGTGCCGCCCGTGGGGAAGGGACCGAGTGAGAGCCATCTGCGCCTCGCGAATGCGGCAGAGAGGAGTGTGTGGCTGAGCTCCATTCAGAGAGGACCGGGGAGCCGGGAGGCGACCACCGCAGGGCACAGCACCTGTTCGGCAGGGAAGGGTCTGCGGAAGAGAGCAGACTCACCTGAGGATCTGATGGGACCAGAGCAAAGGGCGGGACTGGCGGCAGAGGACCCCTCCCTGGGGATCCACTGCTTGCCCACGGAAAGTCCTGGTGCTAAGAAAACCAACGACGTGCCACCTGCCAGAGACACTGCGGTAGAGCCGTCCTCCCCCGAGCAGTCCTGGCCTGCAGCCCCTGTGAACACCACCACTGAATGTACTAACAGCCAAGAATCAGAAATTGGCCCTTCCCACGGGCCAGTGCTTCTAGCTGCCTGCAGTGTAGCTCTGTCTGCCTCAAACTCTGAGCCCGACTTGACTATAAAGAGTGATCACAGCGGCAAACGGCTGGTTCAAGGGTCCAGTGAGAAAGCAGGAGATGGCAATGGCATGAGGAAATCATCCCAGGAGGAAGGAGACCTTAAGGTCACTGGTCCTCCTGAAGAAAATTTGCATGACCTAGGTGAGAATCTCTCTAATTGCACCTTTTAGCATTTTACAAAGATGATTGCTTGTAGAGTACATTTAAGACAGCCTTCCAAAAGAGGATTTCGGTTCCAGAATGTCACAGAATAACTTCTCAAATGGGAAGGTTGAGCTTAGAAACTTAGGTTTAAAAACTGAAAACCTCAGCCCCATTTCTCGGGTGCTAGGAGAGCAGGGGCAGGAAGCTGAGGGACGGGAAGTCAGCCAGCCATGTGCAAGTTGGTAAACCTTTGACCCTCAGGTTTCTTGTCAGCCAAAATGAACACTACCTTACAACGGTCCTGCGAAATGAGTATTTTTTAAATCATGGTCATTTTACAAATGAGGAAATGGGTTCTGAGTGTTTAAATAACTTGCATACTACTTGGGGTCCCTTAGGAAAAAAATTACCTCTGAGCTTCAGTTTTCTGTTGTGTAAGATGAGGATAACAGTCAACAACAAACACCATTACAGCCCTCATCCAATGTCCTATTGACTTGTAGCGTGTGTCAGTTCAGTTCGGCTGGCTACTTAGAATCAGGGGAGCACTTTTTTTTTTTTTTAAACTGAGTTTTTTATTCAGGTAAAAGGGGTTTCTGGTTTGGAATTTGTTTGAAAGAGAAAAGAAACGTGTTCCCTCCTGACAGATTTCAGAGTGTCAATCTTGCTAGACATACTCGATAACTTTCAAAGGGGTAAGATTTGGGCTCACTCATTGACTATGCCATCCAACTTGGGACACTCCATGCCAGCTACTACTGTGCTAGACTATGGGAGTGCAAAGATCACTCTTCAAAATTCGGAGCACCTGTGAATCCAGCCTTGTATTTTAAGTAGGTGGTGATAACTCTGGGGCAGGTGCTTAGATGCTGTGAGAACTCAGAAGGACATCTGAGGGCTAGATGGACTAGACTTGAGTGGGTCAGGGATGTTGACTTTTCTACTCTGGCTCTATAAATTGTGGTGTCCTGGGCTTTTAAAACTGGAACAGACCTTGAATGTCATCAAATATAGCCTCAGGAAGGTGAGGCCAGTAGATTGCGTCCTGTTCATTATAGGGACTTAAGAAGGGAGCCATTAAGAAGTGCTCCAAGGGTTGAAATAAGGAACATGAAAAATTTCCATTGAATTTAGCCTGGGTAAATTGAATGCTCTGCAGATTTTTACGACTTAACCATTGCTACAGTCTATTACTCCTTCCCTTCCCCACCTTTGTTTCCCTGAAGGAGCAAAAACGGAAGAGGTTTTAGCAAGGAAAAACCTCCAGCCTCTTAGAGAAAGAATTTTCTTTGGAGGCTTCTGTGTGGGTGGGTGAAAGAACTGAAAGCCACAGTCACAGAGGGACAAGGGAGAGAAAGAAAGGACTACAACAGGGATAGGATTGCATCTCCACCAGAGAAAATGCCATTTTCCTTTTGTCCGCCT
This sequence comes from Ailurus styani, assembly GCA_002007465.1. Lineage (NCBI taxonomy): Eukaryota > Metazoa > Chordata > Mammalia > Carnivora > Ailuridae > Ailurus > Ailurus styani. Next base: position 123,529 of record LNAC01000206.1, read on the forward strand.
CATGGCTTCCTAACTTGATTTCCAACTTTGCTGTGTCAGGGTGAAGCAACAAAGTGAGTCTGTTCATAAACATTTTCTTTGTTGAGAATATATCTCAGTGGCCCAGAGTATTTTCTTTTAGGGCCAAACTTGATACAGAGCACTGTAGAAAAATATTTGGAAATGTGATGTCTCCAGAAGTAATCTTTTGTTATTCTTTCTTGGCAGCCGTCTTAACAGCACAAACAATTTCACTCCCCCAAAATGAGTAAATGACCCCTGCCTTTCATCCAAGATTTTTCATCCATATTCCTTTTACTGTTTTCTACTGACAGCAAAGTAAAACAGCCGAGGAAGGGGTCATGGCATGCTAGATAATAACATCCTGTTACCTTTTGATTCAGCATGTATTTCGTAAGCAAATTCTTTAATTGGTTTAATGGTCTGAATTTTGTTAGGCAATGAAGAGTCTCCGCCGAATGTTCTGGGAGGACGGGCACTGAAAGGCACCTTGAAAACTGAGGTATGGCTGATAGTTCAGTGACACTGAGCTGTAAATGATAGGAGTGCCATTTCACCGCACGCAGACGTGTGTGTCCTTAAGCATCCCGTGGCTCCTGTTCCCAGTGCTTAAGATACTGACACCTTGTTACTGTCATATCCCGAGGCAGGAAAGCCAAGGACCTCAACGGTCTCAGTAAATGGTGCCATCATAGTTCCATTTATTCAAACCAGACACGAGGAGTCACCTTCCTATCGCCCCTCATTTAATCCATTGCCAGTTCTTACCCGATCCATTTCCAAAATACAACTTGAATCTCCACACCCTCTTTGCAGCCTGACCTCATGGCACCCTCTGAGTATATGAGAGACAAGGTAGCGGTCAACCTAGGGACCACGTACAGTGCAGAAGAGACTCCACTTACCGGCAGCAGCCATGGGTACACAGATGGGAGGACTTGCAAGGAAGATATTGGAGTGGGGTTTTACAAGTAGAGTAGAAGTTTACCAGAAGAGAAAGAAACAAAAGAGCCTTTCAGGCAAAGACACGTGTTCTAGACACAGAGCAGGCGGGCCAGTTGTGAGCCACGGGCACTGCAGGGAAACAGGTCATTTTGTGGACAAATGCAGGCCTGACGAGGGAGGGGACATGATCGGCGAGGGTCATATGTGTCATTAGTAACTTGGAGTTTTACTTTTAAAGCAACAGGAGAACCACTGATGGATGAAATATGAGATTGGATTGATTTTGTTTGGTTTTTGTTTTCAAAAGTTGGCATGTATTCATTTTCAGTTTTGCACAGACTTGAAAGTAGTCTTTTATGTTGTTACAAGAGGCTAGATGTTTTAATTAAGTTTAGGTTAGTCATGATTTGTTATTTTAAAAACCTCAGTTAACTTAGTTTTTTATGGTGCTTTGGACTTTTTAGACATTTGTACCATCAGAGGAAGAGAAAAGCCATGAAATTCTAGCAGCGCCAGCAAGTCCAAGTGGGAAGAAGTCAAGTGGAGTAGGTAAGCTCCTCTCTGTGGTGGTTTACATTATTGTTTTCCCGGCCTATGGTTTTACCCTTCATACAGCTTAAAATCAATAGCTGAGGGGTGCCTGGGTAGCTCAGTTAGTGAACCGTCTGTCTTTGGCTCAGGTCATGATCTCAGAGTCATGGGATCAAATCCTGCATCAGGCTCCCTGCTCAGTGGGGAGTCTGCTTCTCCTTCTCCCTGTGCCTCTCTCCCCAACTCGTGTTCTCTCTCCCTCGCTCTGCTCTGCTCTCTCTCTCAAATAAATAACCTTTAAGAAAAATAAAATGAAAATAATACCTGATTCATAATAAAACTCTGATAGGCTATATGAATTTGCCTCTCACTTTTTAAAATAGGTTGGAGAGGATTCTTTACTATTTCATTTTTAGCATATACTTTTTCTCATCAGTTGTCAGTCAATTTTATGTAAGGTAATTATTTAAATCTCTTATTTCCAAATAAGTACGGCAGAAAGCAAGTTGCTTTGGAGCAAACTCTTGCTCTTTCCCCAAAACATGTCTCCATGTGCCTTCCTGCCCTTCCAGGTGCTGTCACACCTCCTTTCCAAAAGCTAGCCTATAGCCCATGCACCCGCTCAGACCTCTGCCTTTTGGCGCTTGGACTCTGGCTGCACCCCAGTGACCACTGATGCTGCTGCCAGTTTGTCCTGGCCCTTCCCAGTCTTTGTGCACTGTCTTCAGGGTCTATTCATGTTTTGTAGGAAAGAGCCTCAGGATCAGAAAGGATTAAGGCAGCAACTCCTACTAAAGTCAGGACCACTTTACACTCTTAAAAATTATTGAGTATCCCAGAGAACTTTTGTTATGTAGATTATACCTGTTGACATTTACCAAATAAGAAACTAAAACTGAGGTTATAAGATACGTATTCATCCAATATAATTAACTCACTGTAGGTTAACATAAATAACACTTTTTTCATGAAAAATAGCAAATTTTCCCAAATGACAAAATGTAGTAAGAAAACTGACATGGTTTTGCATTTTTACAAAATCTCTTTTAAGTCTAGCATAATAGAAAGCAGCTGGTTACTGGTGCTGTTTTCTGTATTTAGTTGTCATTGTCTTGGTTGAAGTATATGAAGAAAATTCAGTGTCACACGTAACATGGTTGGATTTTAATGGCCTTTTCAGATAATTCTGGGAACATCACATGGCCTCTGGAAAATTGCATTGTATACTCATTAATTTAAAAGGGGAATAACATCTTAGTATTTTGACAGTAGTTTGGACCTTGTGGAGCTCTTGATGGAAGATTTCAGGAGCCCCAGGGTGCTTTGGACCACACTTTGAGAACCACTGGGTTAGGGAAATAGAAATGAGAATTGTGACAATGGACGATTGTTTCTGGTTTGTATTCTAGTCATTATTGTATCATCTTCTTTGATCTGCATATTGAGTAGGGGGAAAAGTAATAGGAACTTTAGAGTCTGTGACCAAATTTATGGCATTTTTTCTTTTTTTTTTTTTTTTTTTTTCCAATGTTGAAATGTCCATACAAGCTGCATAGAGCAGTCAGGGTGATTTTCATTGCAAGTCACAAAAAACCCTACAAACGTTTATAGGAAATGTATTAGCTCACCATCTTAGGCAGTTTGGGCTATTAGAACAGAATTCCATAGACTGAGTGGTTAAGCACCAAAGACTTATTTCCCTTGGTTCTGGAGGCTGGAAATCCAAATTCAGGTTGCCAGCATGGTTGGGTTCTTGGTAAGGGCTCTCTTTTTGGTTATGTTCTCACATCTATGCATGCAGAGAAAGAGATCTCTCTCTTATTTCCATAAAGACACTACTTCCAGCACAGTGTTCCACCCTCATGATATTTAAATGTCTGAAAGTCCCCACCTCCAAATACTATCACACTGGGGACTTAGGGTTTTGATATATGAATTTTGGGGGGACTCAAACATCCAGTCCATAATAGTATTCACAAAATCGCAAAGTTCAGGCAGAGCGTGATCCAGGAGCACGGTGATGTCCCCAAAGACCCATCTTGCAAAGACCCAATTTCTTCCCTTTCCCTCAGCCCCCAGCAAAGGTAATTGCTTTCTCATTTGTAAGCCTCTAGAGAAATATCTTTGTCCTTTCATTCCTGGCCAAAATCCCAAGACTTACTCTGATTCAGTTTAGGTACCTTTGTCCACCCTAAACTAATTACTGTGGCCAGATGAATGTACTTGGTGGTTGATTAAAAGTAAATCAAGTGCTCTGTTCCTGGGGTGAGAGTAGAGTTGGTGTCCCTGGAAACACATTGTGCCATAGACCACAATCTAAGCTCTTGGAGAGGGTGCTAGGAGAGCAACTATATGTCTATATGTGATGACCTTGGCTCTTTAAATCATTCCCCCAGCAAACATTGGTAAGCAAGGTACTTGTGAGTACTTGGGAAATTGAGGTAGAGAATGCAGTCCCTGTCTGCACTCAGTGAGTTTGCAGAAATAACGTGCCAATTAGGAAGCTGCTTTCTGTAATAAAGATACATTCATGTCTGGTGGGGTCAGCTTTGCTGGGGAGGGCTTTGAGGAGGCCCTGGGTTTAAGCTGAACCAATCTCTCTCTCCCCTTTAATTATAGAAGGTAAGACACATAGAAGTGCATGAGCGTTTTCCCACTTCTCATGATACCACCTTAAATACAATCCTATATTTAAACGAAAAAGAAATCATAGTATTTATTGTGTTTTCTTTTTTTTTTTTTTTAAAGATTTTATTTATTTATTTGACACACAGAGAGAGATTACAAGTACACAGAGAGGCAGGCAGAGAGAGAGGAGGAAGCAGGCTCCCCGCCGAGCAGGGAGCCCGATGCGGGCCTCGATCCCAGGACCCTGAGATCATGGCCTGAGCCGAAAGCAGAGGCTTTAACCTACTGAGCCACTCAGGCGCCCTTATTGTGTTTTCTAATTTCTTTTTTTTTATATAGTGTATATAGATTGACTTCATTTGTTTTAACAACTGAAAATAGTCTGTAACGCGTTTTCCCATTTGTTAGATCTTCAGTGGTCTCCAGTTTTTATAGTATTTACTATTATAAATAAAGCTGCAATGAACTTTCATTTGTGTGTAGTTACGTGTTTCACCAAGTATTCCTTTTTTTTTTTTTAAAGATTTTATTTATTCATTTGGCACAGAGAGAGAGATTACAAGTAGGCAGAGAGGCAGGCAGAGAAAGAGGAGAGAGGAGGAAGCAGGCTCCCCGCTGAGCATAGAGCCCGATGTGGGCCTCGATCCCAGGACCCTGGGATCATGACCTGAGCCGAAGGCAGCGGCTTTAACCCACTGAGCCACCCAGGCGCCCTCACCAAGTATTTCTGTAAAAGAGATTTGAACGGTAGAAGAATATGTAAGTTTTGAATTTTCATAACATTTGTCACTCCCTCTAAGTTGGAGCCAAACACAGAAGGATGAGTAAGTGTGTATTAGATGGACACGGCAAAGGAAAAGCAGTGTGTAAGGAGTAGTGTGTATCAGTCCTCACCCAGGACTATCTGGGGCGATCAGGGTAGGGACCTTCCAAGGCAAAACCATCTGAAGGGGTGACCTTCAAAGTATGTGATCTCAAAAGTCTTATAAACAGAAGTATCAAGCAGTCCTGGAAGACCACCCCAAGGCCTGAGAAGCCATTCACGCTGACGTGTTAAAACCTTAACGATGACAAAGTTATTCAAAACCTAGATGTATTAGTTAAAACTTGTATATATGTGTTAAAGTACAAATAATTGGGCTCCTGGGTGTCTCAGTCCGTTTAGCATCTGCCTTCAGCTCAGGTCATAATCCCAGGGCTCTGGGATCGAGCCCCGCATCTGGCTTCTTGCTAGCAGGGAGTCTGCTTCTCCCTCTGCCCCTCCCCCTGCTCATGCTCTCAAATAGATAAATAAAATCTTTTTTTAAAAAGGTACAAATAATTAATAATCCCATTTGTTAATTGTCAAGACGGTAACATTTTTGGATTCGGAAGTCCTTTGTTCCCATGGTTTATTCCAGATGACTTCACTGTGTTTAGGTACGATTCAATAAGAGATCTACTTACGTAAAAGGAAGTTGTTTAAAAGAAAAATGTGTGTTCTGTCATTGTTGAGTAGAAACAGTAGACCTTGTACTTCAAGTTTCCAGAGAATATAAATAGACCATTGCTGTTTGAAGGAATAGAATCTAACTTTTAACTTGATGGCATTATTTTTAAATGAACCAATTTCACTTTGCAGCCGAACAGTTACAGCAAAGGTCGGTCTGCCTTTCTCCTAAGCTTCAGATGACCAGCACCGTTAAATAGCCGCGGGGAGTTAATGGACCACCGCCACTGTTATAAAAATGGAGGCAACATTAACTTCTGGGGGTTTTTTCTGGCATAATGGCAGGCACTGTTTGTAGAAAATAATTGGTCAGAATTTAACAAGCACCTAGGCAATAGCGACATAGTCCTTCTTCACCTTAAAAAATTCTAAGTTTGTTTCTCTGTGGTTCAGAAACAATATTGTTTCCTTATTTCTCCTTTTTGTTTTTGAACAGCCGAACTACAGAGGGAGCCTTTCTTGGTGAATGAATCACTTAATAATGTAAGTCACCATAATGGTTTGGGTTTTGTTGTGGGGCTTGGTGTTTTGAGAGCGAATGGAAAGAGGGCATCTAGCAGGGGGGTTGTCTGTGCATTCTTTAGGAGACAGGAGCCTCTTTGTGGTGTGCTCTCCACTCCAGTGCAGCATTCCAGCTGAGATACTCAGGCTAACCACTGATGTCATGAATTTTAGTTGTTTTCCCCAGGAAGAAAAGATCACTCTGAATTCAGCAGCACTACATTCTAGTGGCCCCTTAGGCCAGTGTCTTGAAGCATTTAAGGAAACAGAAGGCCCAGATACCTCAGACTAGGAAACTCACCTCAAAATTACTAATGAAATCCTTCAAAGAACTACGAACTTTCTATTTTGTATTATTGTAACAAGTTTGATCATTGGGTTACAACATCTGAAATTATCCTGGTGTTATAGACAAAACATTTTATTTTGAGAACTGAAGTTCATTTTGTGTTTCTGGAAAGCTTTTATGAAGATACTAAACTCTAATTGCCACGTATAATATTCTTTCCCAGCTGTGGCTGTCATAATCTCTTTTGTGCTTGAAAGAATTTTTTTGTCTTTCTTAATGCACAGGAGACCTGATACCAGGAGAGAACATTTTGTAAAATGCCTGCAAATTGCAAAGAGACACATTATTTCCAGCATCCCGAGGGAAATCGGGGGAGCTCTGCACACTGCCAGACATCAGAGGCTTATCTTCACTCCTTTGAAACATTGTGCTTTATACCTAGAGACTCATGCACAGTCAGCTGAGTAAGAGGAAAGAGAAAGCCCACTTGGTTTGGTTCAGATTTACTCTCCAACAGGATTCCAAATATGGAGCCGGTGCTCCTCACCTCATTTTCCTGAGGCCCCCAGCAGCTGCCTTTCCCCAGTCTGAGAGTATCACTGGCCTTTCCGAATATGCATGAAATTCTGTAACTAGGATTAAGAATGTCGTAGGATATTCTAAGACTTCCCCTCAGTTAAAAACATAAAAGTACAGTTGACAAGATTTGCCAGAAAGATGATGACAGAATGACAGAATCCTTTAGCATTTTTAAATTTAAAAAAAAAAAATCATGAGGGATCATTAGATGGGAAGAGAATTCATAGAATTCAGGATTTTTTTTTTCACTTCTTACACCTTTGTCATAACCATTTTAAAGACAAGGAGAATAAAACATAGTAGGATGATAATTTGTTAAACCAAAACTCCTCAAAAGAAAGATGCTCTGTGCTCTACAGCTTCTGGGTGAAATTTAAAAGAGCATGTATTCCAACACATTTCCACATTTCCCATAAACAACCAGGTTATGTCAGTTCTCTTACTTGTTTTTTCTGCCTCTAAGACTTTGGTGATATTATCCATAAATAACCTTCTCTGTGGTATGTTTAGGTCAAAAATATGGGCTCAAGAGCAAATGAAGAACTTCATAGCAAATCTAACAAAGAAGGTAAGTTAGTGAATTTCATAGTATTAATGTTGGTATTAATTGTAGTTCCCATTTGTTGAGTGCTTTCTATACGCCAGGCCCTGTGCTCATTACTTCACAAATTTTCTCATTTAATTCATATCTTTTGGTAGGTATTAACAGCATTACTTCTCTAGCTGGGGAAACCAAGGCTGTGAGAGGTCCATTGCCTTGTTCAAGGCCCTGGAGCTTATAAGTGGTACCTTGACATAAACAGCTACTAGAACTTTGCCAGTGACTTCCCAGTGGACTTAATCCAATGTGAATATAAACTGTGTAGAAGCCTGAGGTTTGTACCGGAGAAGAATTTCTGTGCTAAGCACTTGTGTTTACTGCTGATGGGCCGTCTCTATTCGGTAGATCAGATGTGTCACATATATGTGGGTCTTCTCCAAGAGTCAGGCCTCGTTCCATGAAACCTATGGAGGCTACCAACTCTAGAGGTATAATCCTCCTCTCAAAGAGAACATAGAGTGTTGTTGATACCTTATTCCAAGAGTGGGGAAAGAGGTCTTTTTATAATAATTCATTATACCATATATCAAACCAAAGTAAAGCAGCAATAATTATAAACACTCATATACTCATCACCTACTTTTATCATACCTTTAAAAATTTAGTATATTTGCTTCAGATGCTTTTTTAAAAAAATGTTACAGATAATAGTTGAGATCACATATGCCTCGCTGTTCCCAATCTCTCTTATCCTGCTCAAAAAGGAACCACTATTCTGCAATTGCTATATATATTTCTGTAAAAACTATGTGGCCTGATGTTGTGTGCTTTAGGATTAGGGTATCACATTAGAGAAACTGTCTCCACCTTGTTTTTTCATTTGACATTATGCTCTGAAATTGTGTCATGTTGATATGTATAATTCTAGTTACTTTATTTCAGTTGCTGTATGGTATTCCATTGTGTTAATATACCACTGTTACTCTTTTTTGCTTTTGTTGGTGGACATTTGGGTCTTTTGCAACGTTTCCCAATTGCAGGTTGCTGCCATGCATGATCTTGTAACTGTCTCCCGATGCATATGTCTTGTACCTGGAACTTAAGTGTGGAATTGCTGAGTTAGAGGGTACCTCTTCAGCTTCACTGGATGTGCCAAATTGTCCCAATTTGATATTATCCATAACTAACCTTTTTGGTTATGAATTGGTGGTGTACCAATTAGAGCTCCACACCTTCTCCTTTATTTGGTATTACCAGACTGGTGAACACTTGCTAATCTGACAACTATGAAATAATACCTACTTGTTTCCTTGGATACATCTTCACACTGTGTTGCTACATGACCTGGAGGAAACTGTCTGTGAAGTTGTGCGGAGTCCAGTGACCTCATCCGTCTATGAACCCATTTACTTACATTCTACAAATGGGAATCACAGAGCTTACCTGATTGCTGTGAGGACCCCGTCGCAATGATTAATAAAGTGTCCTTCCTGCTGCCATGCACACCCCTAAAATAAATGTTGGAATGAGTAAATACTTAACTTTTTTTCTCTTGTTTTTGTATTTCTTAATCAGAGATATCCAGTGGCCAAAAAGACAACACAGAAGCCTTAAGAGATCATAGTGTTGAAGTAAATCCTAAAGAGGTGGGTTTTCATAAGAAATTCAGGTATTTCATGTTTTGTACATAGTACTTTTGTACAAAGGCTTTACTTCTTTATATGTATTAAAAATTAAATGGATCTCCATATCACTTTTATCTGTTTATACTCTTTGTTGTGTAGGTAGTTATTGGTAACTCTGTTCACGTTGTGCAGTCAGGAAGTCTAAATGTTATTCTTATACTGCCTTCCCTCACTTCTTTGCTAGGCCACTGAAAGAGGAGAACACTACCAATTAATTTAGGACCTGCCACTGATTGTAAGACATAGCTGGACTTCAGAGATGGGAAAAGGAGAAATATATTTTTAAACATATTTTAGAATGGTTGGAATACAGTGACTAACCAGAAGCAGATTCGAATGTTTTGTATGGATTTACATTCAAATCCAAAAAAAAAAAAAAAAAGACTCAACCTTACAAAAAAAGTCTCATCTAAATCTAGATGCTGAAAGTGTTACTCTAGATTTTTAAAAAACTTATTTCAGAGACTAAAGCTAATAAAATGTGCTGTCATTTCAGTAGATTTGGTTCTGAATTCTGTTGACTTTAACATATAGTCATTCTTGATTCCAGGTTGAAGAGGAAGAAAGGCAGATGCCTAAAAGAAAAAGAAAGAAGCATTATCCCTCTTCAGAAGATGAACTGGGTAATACATATTTAGAATATATATATTCCTTTTTCTTAGAAGGTCATATTATTTTTACATCCAAAATATTGGGCCAATATCAGAAAATGTTTGAGAGGAGTAATTGCTTACTTTTACAGCTCTGGAGTCTAGTTTGTATTCAGACTGGCTTGGCATCTCCAGGGTTTTTTAGATATGTGTAGTAGTTTAGAAACTACATTGTTACCTGCAGATGACCCAACCCCTAGAACTCACACAGACCCACGCTCCCTCTGTAACCTGTGCCTGGGACCCAGCCAGGTGTCATTGAGCTCCTTATTTTATATCATCAACGGATGCCCCACAGAGCTAGTGAAGCACGTTAGTAAAGGTTCATATAATAGCTCTTGCGTGCTTCATACTGTTGATTTTCCCATGGTCTCTAACAGTGCTATCCAGTAGAACTTGCCGCAATGATGGAAATGTTCTTTTGTCTAGTATAGTAGCCACTAGCCACGTGTGACTCTTGAGCAATTAAATGTGGTTGGTGTGAATGAAAGACTGGATTTATAATTGCATTCAATTTTAATTGAAATTTCAACAGCCACATGTAGCTAAAGGTTACCATATCAGATGGTACAGAGACTTATACATTGATACCTGACATGAAGTATAAATGTAATGAATATTTATTAAGTAATATGTGAGAAAGAATGAATAAATACTTTCTTTTTTTGGTTAGGAGCATGTAATAATTTTTACATTCTTGAGTTCATATTTTAGGTACTATTCATGTTATTTTATACACATTCATAATAAATAGTTAGGCATTATCACCATTTTATAAATAAAGAAATTAAGATTTGGCGAGATTGTGACTTTATTCCCACCAAGAAAATCTAATTCCTAAACCCATGGTCTCAGTCACTAAGCTGTACCTCCTAGGTGGTAACACGTTGAGGAAGTTAAAAGTATCTCTGGGAACTTTGTATGCCCTAAGCCCTTACCATAGAACCTGCTAGCGTATTGGTGTCAGCTAAGCATTTGTGGATTTTTTATTTTATTTTTTATATTTTACTTTTTTGGTTTTGCCATGGCCACAGTCAGTGTTCAGTGCTTAAATCACATGACATAAATACATTTAGAATAACTTTTGGCTTCAATGTATCACAAGACTAAAAAAGAAGTCTTAAACTGTCTTAAAATAGAACTGTGCATTTCATTTTTCATTTAGCTTTTATTTCTTTGTGATTCTGTCCAAACTGATTTACAGATGATAATCCAGATGTCCTAGATTCCAAAATAGAAACATCACAGAAGCAGTGTTCTGAAACTGAACCACAAGATACAAAGGTATTCTTTCCACGTATTAATTTTAAGTTTGGGGGGTAACCTAATTGCATCACTGTGAACACTTACTATAATATTCTTTTTCATTCCAGTATTCTTTTTACTTTACATATCTCCAGTAATCACTTTATTATAAAATGTATATTTTTAGGGTCCTGAAGAAAAAAACAAATACTGCACTTTATCATTTTAAACTGTAAGAGTGTATTAATTTCACAGTTTATATAAAACCATTGCTCAGGTTTCTGTTCCATGATGTCATTGACTTCAGGCTTCTAGATGCTTCCTTCCAAGTGTCAGATGCTTTACCACAGATGTGCTTGCACCAAAACATTGCAATACAGTGATACATATTATGTTAAAGTTTTAATACCCTGCCTTCTTCTAATAAAATATCCTACTTTACTTCCTGCCCCTAAAATATAAGTAGTCCAAGGATTGGCCTCACTCACTGCCTTTTTCATATGGTCTTATTTTCATCTGGTGACTCAGGGAGTCAGGGAGGCGGCTCACAAATTTTATTTCTGCTCCTGCTCTCTAGGCCCAGATTTCTCCATTTCCTGCAAGATACCTCTTTTTAGGCATGCTTCCATGCCTGAGACTCGGTGCTGCTTATTGTCTATTCCAAACTAGTTCCATCTCCTTTTTCTGTCTTTCCCTAATTATTTTTTTCTACCATGTTCCAAAAGTGTTTAAGTCAGCTTATAAAAATATATGCCGTTGAATTCTAGCTTACTAAAACCAGTTCAAAGTCTCTGTTTTCTGCCAGTGACTGATGAACTAAATAAAAAGTAGTAAAAGAATTTTAACAGCCAAGGAGAGAGACATGTATCGTCATGAATTTCAATTGGTCGTGGTGAAGGAAAGAAACAGGATTTTAACCCCATCCTTCCCCCTGCCCTATCTAGAACAAGAGTCCTGAGACAGTACTCCTTAATTTGGAGAGAGGCAACAATATTGAAGGGGTCTCTTTTTATTTTCCCTTCAATTTCATGTAAGTTTTTTAATGCAGAATTTAAGTAAATTATACCAACCATTTTCACTCAGAAATCACATCTAGATAATGTTTTCAAAGTTTATAAGACAATTCTAATTTTATATTTTAATTTATATGTGGGTTGGGTTTGTACTGTTTTGTTTTTTACATAACCGTATCAGTATTAGAGTACAACATTTTGGTATTTCATGCTGAAAACTGTTTGGCAACTAAGGGTGAATGACTCAGCTATTGAGAGATCATTGCTCTCAGTCAGCCTACCTGGATACCCTGAAATCCTCTTAGGCACTTTCCTCCTTTATCCCTTCCCCCAGTCCCCTTCTCCACCACCCAATAAAGAAAAGAAATCTGTTGCAAGTTCCTATCAGTTTCTTCTTCAGAGTTTCTCTCAAAAAGATAAAATACAGGATGAGGGAGGAAAAGACTGATTCCATTTTGCGGGGAAAAAAATAGTGCCCTTGTTGCTTTATGGTTGAGCTTTATCTCATGCTGTTCTGCCTTCAGAATTCGTATCTCTTCGTATAGCGTCACTAGCCGCAAGAAAGAGTTACTTTTTAAAAATTCTGCAACAAACTTATAAAAAAACAGCTAGAAATTTGTTTTCGAGATAAAAAGGAAAAACTTTGGGGAGGACAAGTGAGGCAGGGTTAAGAAGCTTCTTATATTGTTCAACTTCTCCACAGGAGGAGAACCCTGGAGATTTGGAAGAATTATCTAAAACAAGTTCTAAGACAAACAGCACTGCTTCAAGGGCTATGGATGAAAAAGGTGAGTATAATATATGGACGTAGATGGATTCTTTTGAGACAGGACTCATCTCTCACCAGGCTTCACAGCCTAAACTGCTGTTGACTCGTTTGCCCTCCCTCGAGAATGCACTTCATACTTACGGGGCTTGGGAATCATTTTGAATTTGGGTCTTAACTCAACCCAAAGCGTGCTTATCCGTTAGCCGGACTCCTGCTTGTTAACCTCAGTGGCATAGGCCTGCGATGATATGTGTGTGCATGTGTGACTGGGGCCGTGCGGGACACTGGGCAGGTGGGATGGCTGACTGTGGTCCCGGCCCTGAACCGCGCTCTGCTGTCTCTGCAGACGAATACAGCAGCAGCGAAGCTGTTGGCGAAAAGACAGAGCAGAATGACGATGACAACGTGAAATCTCAGGAGGTAGGGGACGTCTTTCATATCTTCTTGTTCAGATATTTAAGTACTAAAGGCAAATAAAGTGCATTAAATGCTGTTACCTAAGGTTTTTGTCAAGTGCTTTTGAAGTAGTTCATTTTTTTAGTGCAGCGGGACACCCTTTCATACTGTGCATTTTATCAGTGTCAGTTTGATTAATTTTGGCCTCCTCATTTTCATTTCACCCAAGCATTTGTATGAGACCCGTTTCTGTCAAGACCGCATAAGATCGGCCCAGAGCCGTACCTCAGTTGTTAAGTCATGTTCCTGTCCTGGTCGCGGGGCACGGCCAACCCAGGCAAGCGTTCAGGTCAGAGAATCGGGTTGCTGAGCCCTGGAGTCTGGACGGGACGGAACGGGGCAGCACAGCGGGGTGTACAGAAGGCCTGCAGCTGGTGCCTGTGGGACCCAGTTTTGTGAGGCCAGGTGGGGGATTCCTGGGAGGCCGCAGGAGCAGGCCAGCCTCCAGCCCTGTCCCCTTCCTGCCTGGGGATTTGCAGGGAGCCCAGTGCAAGGCAGAATCCACTGGCCTGAGACAGGCCCTAAATCAAGGGAGACAACCTATGCACCAGCCACAGCTAGATAACCATTACCAAGTTTGCCTGTCTGACACTTTTTTTTTATTTTATTTTTAAATTCAAGTTAAATTCAACATCTCTGTATTATTAGTTTCAGAGGTAGAATTTAGTGATTCATCAGATGCATACAATACCCAGCACTCATTCCATCAAGTGCCCTCCTTAATGCCCATCCCCCAGTTACCCCATCCCCCCACCCACCTCCCCTCCCACCTCCCTCAGTTTGTTCCCTAGAGTTAAGCATCTCTTCTGGTTTGCCCCCCTCTCTGTTTTTATCTTATTTTATGTTTCCTTCCCTCCCCCTGTGTTCATTAGTTTTGTTTCTTACATTCCACAACTTCTTAATAGTTATTTTTGTTTTCTCACACTTCTGTATGAGCAGTTCAGTGACCTCCTTTATTTTTCATAAGGGATAACATTTGGTCACACGTGACTAGGACTAAATCCAAAATTTAAATGTACATGCATACCGATTGCCGAAGTCAAAGCGGACACAAAGTGCTCGCTTCCATTACCTCATCATCTCTCATTCCTCACTACCGTGTGGATTCATAGTACAGTTCTCAGTGTTTGTCAGGTGATGGAATGCACAGAGAGAATGAAGCACAGGGGTCACATATCTTTTTAGTGACAGTGAGGATCGGAGAGCTCAGAGGAGGGAACTCTAAATCTCATGTTGAAAATTTTTATTGCTTTTTTTTTCCCCCATTTCCCCCTTAGGAAGATCAGCCAGTAATTATTAAAAGGAAAAGAGGAAGACCTCGTAAACACCCCTTAGAAACAGCGTTAAAAACAAGTACGTATTTGTTGTGTTTTCGGTTCACATGCAAGACATTTTCAGGGGGCGCCTGGCTGGCTCGGTCGGAAGAGTGTGCAGCTCTTGATCTCAGAGTCGTGAGTGCGAGCTCCATGTTGGGTGTGGGGCCTACTTTAAAAAAAAAGACATTTTCAAACTGATTTTCTAAGTGAGATTTTTATTTTTTATTTTTAGAAGAAGACTGCAAAACAGATACTGGCATCGTCACTGTAAGTAATTGTAACAGACGAGAGCTTTGGGAGTATTTGCCCTTGACCTGGATAGTGTATACTGCAGTATTTGTATTTTCCACTACTTTATTTTTTTAAATATTTGAAAAGCATTTAAAGAATCCCTTAAATAAAAGACTGAATAACCATTTAAATAATATTTTAATTACTAATGTCTTTTCATAAAACATATTGTTCTTCAGTCTGAGTCCATCCTCACTTGTGAGTTTGCTTATATAAAAATTATCTAAGGACTTACCTTCTTGTCATCCTTGATTAAAATACAGAAAATGGTTGTTTTTTACAGTTCTTAGGCAATTGCTTCTTTATGGAAATCTCCAGTGTGTCTCACCTCTTACTACTCTCTGTAGAGTTGCTTTCATAACAAAATGTACACTGATTTCGATGCAGGAAAATCCTCAGTGACACTTTATCATTTTAAACTTTCTTTATCTTTGACTCAAGTATATAGTCAACAAAATCATTGTATCAAGACTCCGTAGTGTGGCAACTTTATTAGAAGGATGCCACTTACTCCCAGAACTGTGACACTGGGCTGATCATGTGACCCTCTTGAGACCCCTATTTCCTTGGACCTAAAGTAGCATAACAATACCTGCTATATTCATCTCAGTAGAATTATTACAAGACAGCAAAACCAAAGTGCCATATGGGAACGCATTTGTCAGCACGTAAGACAGCGTGGGGAATACAAACAGTGGCCTGGCCGCGTCACCCCCCGCGCTCCTCTCCCAGGGTTGCAGCGGAGCGGCTGGGGAAGAGGCTCCTGCGAGCCCTGATTCTCCTGTAGAAACCGCGTGTTCAGAAGCATGCATCTATAGTCACTTGGTGTTCTTAACCAGCAGCAAAAGACCTCCATGACAGAGGTCCTAAACCTGCCTTGCAGAACAAATGACTTTCTTTGTGATGATGACTAACTACTGACTTCAGTTTTTTGTTGGTTTAAATTTAGGTGGAACAGTCTCCACCTGGCGGCAAACCAAAATTAACACAGACAGGTGTGTACCTAGACCATTGCTCTGCATGGGATCTAAGGAACGGGTGGGGGCAGCTGGCTCTTGGGGAAGGTTTTAGAGTTTTCATTGTTTCTCAGTGAAGTAGATTAAAACAGTTGTCCTTGTAACTGTGGGAGACTACAGCTATTGGCTTTTCTTGTGATCTGAGCCATTCTTGGTTTTGGAAGTCTCTAGGAAGCCTCCAGAGAGAAAGATAAAGGCAACAAAAAGTGAAATGGAGATGACATTGCTGTGTCCAAGTCATAATTTACTGAGTATGTTTAAGGGAGAAATAGATCAGCCTGGGAACTAGGCATTCTTACCAGGAAGACGGGAATTTACTCAAGAGCCTATTGTTCTCAGAAGAAGAATTTTGAAAGCAGCCTGTGTAGCTTCTAAAGCCAGAATGCAAGAGATAAAAACTGTTTCAGTAATTTTTTGTCCTAATTCCAAGGAGAAAAATACTCCAAAATGTTGACAATGATTGGCTCTGGGTGGTGGGATAATGGGAACATTCCACATTGTTACCATTGCCTGAACTTTTCAGAATTTTTACAGTGTATATATATTAATTTCGTGGTTAAAAATTTCTTACATAAAAACAACAAGACCGGGACCCCTGTAGCTTAGTTGGTTAAGTATCTGACTCTTGATTTTGGCTCAGGACATGATCTCAGGGTCGTGAGATCAAGCCCCGTGTCAGGCTCCACACAGCTCAGGGAATCTGCTTGAGATTCTTTCTCCCTCGTGCTCTCTCTCAAATGAAATCTTTTTTTTTTATAAGGCAACAAGGCCTTTTGGTGAGATTTAAAGTGTCGGTATAGGCAAAAAAGATGAATGCGACACTGTTTGGGATAAAATAAATAGCTGGTTAGATCAGGAAAGTATGTACATATTCTCACCAAGGTAGAGCAAATAGGTAATTTAGAAAACTTTCCACATAGTTAACTGTATGTGATCTTGTGATCATATTTCAGTTTTTCTTCTCTTTGGAAAATTAAGGTTGCTTTATTATTTTTTTTTACAAGGGGAGATTCTGCTTATGTTTGGTTTTTAACCAGTTTTTATTCATAATTTTATAATATTTTGAATCCATATAATAAGAAACCTTTATAATTTGAATGCCCTTTAAGGACTGTAATTTGAGCTATGTGATTATGTTTTGGGGTTTGGCAGCAATTTTCCAAGTTTGGGTAATGATACCAGTTATGACAGGCTTCTTCACTGTCAGCCTTCTTGGTGTAACTCTTCTGTCTACATCAGTGTACTGAACTTACAAAAAGGGTGATTCACGGACCCCGCCACCAGTGAGAAGTACCTTTGGGTTGT
Organism: Ailurus styani; assembly: GCA_002007465.1. NCBI lineage: Eukaryota > Metazoa > Chordata > Mammalia > Carnivora > Ailuridae > Ailurus > Ailurus styani. The sequence goes on from LNAC01000206.1 coordinate 140,778, forward strand.
CGAGTGTCTCGGGAGCATTTCTGTAACTTTAACTTCAAACAGTGCATTAAACTAAACTTCATTTTTCCCCAAGATACATAGTCAGAAAACTGTAACATCTACAGAAAGCAAATATATAAAGAATAGGCATACACAACCTAAAATAACTCAAATATGTACTTTTCTAATTGCTCTGATGTAACTGTTTACAGTCAATAGAACTTTAGCTGTTGCACTACTTATTAGTTCTATGACTGAACAAATTACTTAAATCAAGTTACTTGCGTCTCATTTTTCCTAACTACCAAAGAGGGGGTCATCCCAGAGAGGGAGCTACATCGAGATCTCAGTGAGATCTGTAATCCTGACCTGCAGTTCCTGGTGTGGTTTGAGGGCTCCCCAGATGTCCCGTCCCCCCTCCCTTTCTGGGTGCAGAGCATTTGATCTGAAAGGGACCGTACAAGTGGTCTAACCCTTTTATCTTACAGATGAAAAACAGGCTTGAGGAATTTAAGTAATTTTCCCAGATTGCATAGGTTATTTGTATCAAGTCTGAACTGAAAATTTGGAGGTCCTGACTTGTATTCGAGTGTACTTTCTGCTAGGTATTCTGACTCAAACTCTGCTTGCCTGATACAAAATAATGATAAATTGTTAAACAGTGCATTAATCAGCACTGGTACATTCGAGACAATAAGCCAGACTGTTGAAAGTTAATTTTATACCAAGAGAGTATTAATGCAGACATTTTCCTTTTCTTAAAGATGAGTCCAATAAAGAAACCACTACCCTACAAGAAAGAAGTATAAGCAACGTAAGTGCCAATTTTCTTATCAAGGTATGTCCTTTAGGTACCGAACAAGATATATTCAATTAACCATCCTTTCAACTTTAATTTTATTCCTCCTAGGAGGATGGTGAAGAAAAAACAGTAGCAAGTGTGCGTCGGAGAGGAAGAAAGCCCAAGCGTTCGCTCACTCTGACAGATGATGCTGGTACGTTTCTGGCACTTTCTTAATTGTGGGGTCTTATCATTTCAAAATCACCTTTTTAAGAATTTTTCTCTAGATGAAGAAAAATCCAGTGGGGCACAGCCAGTATTAATATTACATAAATATGTGTGAAATGGCTCTAATCCCATGTCAGAAATGGTACATCCCAGATGCTTTTCTGAGTACATGTGAATTTTTCATGAATGCTGGCTGTGAACTGCCTAAGTAAACTATCCCAAATGTGTTTGAGATTAAGTTAAACAGTTGTGAATTGCAAGTGCTGAAACAAAAGGAAATGGAAAACCACTTCTTCTGCCTCCAAGTCCCTAATATCCTACATTCTAAACGCCATGACTCTCCTTTGGCAGTGTCTTGGGGAATTGTACAATCCAGGTGTTACCCTTCTATTTGAACAGAATCTTCAGAGCCAGAAAGAAAACGCCAGAAATCAGTCTCTGAAGCCACTGAGGACAAGAAAGACCAGGAGTCTGAAGAGGACGAGGAGGAGGAGGAAGAGGATGAGCCCTCAGGAGCCACTACAAGGTCCACCACCAGATCAGAGGCTCAGAGGTAACGGGGGCAACAGAGACATTCCAAAGGCCCTCACCGGCTTCTCCATCAGACAGCAGCTTTGGCTTTCATGGGATTCTCTTTTCATTGACTCACTCGTGCCACAGTGTAAGCCATTTCCTTTCGTTTTATCTTCAGCAGAGAGCACATGCTCTTAGCCCTTGGACACCACAGTTCTCTTTGGAGAAACCCGCCTTCCATCTTAAACCATTGTTGAGGATCACAGCAGAGTCCTTGCCAGGTTCAAAATGCCTGTTTGGTGAAACCCATTCAGTTCCTGTACAGATATTCATTGAGCCTCAGTAGCTGTCTCAGATACTACGCAGGGCCCGTGGGTGAAAGCAGACCGTGTGTACAACACAGTCCTTACATGTAGCTCAGCTCCAGTGCGAGAAAGAAGGCAGGCATACCCATCACCGTCCCAGGATGCGTGTAATTCCACAGTGCTGTGGAGTTGGTTGACATGTGAAATTGCTCATATGCGACCATTTTTACCAACATAACTTAATTTCATGTTTCCCAAAGTTTATTCTCCCAAACCCCAGTATAGCCAGAAGCCCCTGGAAAAAAGTACCGTGGTCAAATGAGTTTCGGGAATGCCAGTGAATTCCTTCTCCTTCGTTAAGTCCAGCACACATTAAAATATTAAGAGCTCAGCATAGTCCTAAAGGAAAGAAACCTGTTTAACTTTGAACAAACATTATTTGCCAATTATACCCCCACCCACACCCATTAATATCAGTCCATGTTCTTTTCCCCACTGCACATTTTGGGACATGTTGCATCTGTTTACAGGTTTATCAACCTACTAAAGCAAAATTTTCCATTTTCAAGGTGATTCACAAGCTGTTGATTTGGTATCATCTTCTGTAATTTCATTAGCCAACATTAATCAAAAAGTTCAGGGGCATTTATTTCAAGAGTATCACTTACTATACCCGTCACCACAGTGTAACAGTAATAATGTCTTGTGTTTATGTAAAGACTTAAAGTCAGCCTATTTCTGTTCACTTCATACTTGCATATTATTAGCCATTCATGCCATGGTTTGATTTTTCAAAAGAATCTGATTTTAGAGCCACAAGACTTTTACAAGCTCCCACGGCTGAAGGTAAGGTGGGGTCTCATATTTGTATTTTTAGATGGAACAGCTCAGATAAACGGAAGAGACAGAAGCAGGTTTCCTGCTGATGGGAGAGGCTGGGGGCGCTGGAGTGTACCACGCCGGCACCACCGCCTCCTTAAACACTCGCACCAAGATCACCCAGGACAGTAGGGCCCCACCGCAGACAGTTTGGTAGGCCAAAAGTAGCGGTCAGGTTGGCCTTTTAAAATTTGTTCTTTGAAAACAAGTCTTATTCGACTTATGATTCTATAATCACCTAGACTGTCAGTGTTCCTCCTTAACATGCCTTAAGAACTTTTGATTTACAAATGGATCCTTTTCTCTTAGTTTAGATTCCTTGGCTTCAGTCGATTGGTTCCCAGGCTCTGGCACCTTCCTCCTTGCAGGTTCCTAGAGTTCGCTGGGGTCTTCATGGGTTAGTGCCTCACTGTCTGCACCAGCAGCTCCTCTGCCAAGGTCTTTCTGCTTACAGGCTCCTCGGGGGCAGGGAAGCCTCCTCCTCGGCGTTGTCTTCCTTGTGTCCAGCAGAAGTTGGCCTCCCTGAGGCGTCTGCTCTCGTTCTAGTCCGCTCTTGGGGCTTCTCTGCACCATTTCCCTGAGCGTTGGAGGGCAGCTTCCAGGTCTTCTGTTATTTTGATCCCCCTCCTCATCCCTATTTATTCCAGAATTTATCTGCTCTCCTCTCTAAGGAAGCACAGGTTCTGCACAGAGTGTGGGCTGATGAACTCAGAAGAGGGTTGCCCCGCCTTATCCTGGGGGGATCGTGCTTCCGCATGCACCCGGTCTCCGTTTCCTCCGCTGGACCCGCACGACGGCTCAGCAAGTCCTTTCTCTTGCAGTTTCGCTGGCAAGCCTGCTTTCGTCCCCTGGTCCTTGTGCAGTTGCCTGCCTGGTCCAGTCACAGGGCCTGACCAGCTGGCCTTGTGAATTGTACTGTTTTGTACTGTCCTGGCCCCTTATTCTACTCTGGTGAGTGCTTGAGGGATTGTCATCTTGTCGGCCAGTGTGGTGTTTATTATTACAGAGTCATCTTTCTCTAAATCGTAACAAAATACCCCGCACAGTAAGAGCAGAGACACCATCATGCAGGCAGTTAGTTGTGGATGACATCAGACCTGCGTTTTACCAACAGTCCAGAAAACCAACCATTTTCTGCTTTTTGTCCCCATTCTCTGACTTACCCATGAGGAGCGTCATCCTTTCTGAAGAGGCCCCGGGCCTGGCGTGTTCAGTATACCGCTGCCCGGTGTTTCTGTCATCTGTTTCAGAAGGCATCATAGCAAGCCATCAGCACGTGCAGCGTCCACGTTTGGCAGCCCAGAAACCATTTCTGCTAGAAATCGCCAAATATTAGCAAAAGAGAAGTTATCTGCCCGCGAAAAAGTTAGTAAATCTCCCCCATTAGGAAGGTAAGTCCCTGCTTACACTTGAAGTCATTTTTAATCCCCAGAGACTATTTTTGGTATAGTAATGCTTCCTTCCCAAATTCCTTTAAGATTTTTCTCTTGCCAAATAACTATCTTTTGGGATCATTGGTTTCCCAAATGGAAACCTACTCCAGAAGGCATTGGGGCTGCAGAAGGAATCTCAGGCCTCACTTCACACTCTCCTCCACAGACTTGCCCTTGAGTTTTGTGAGCCTTACACACTGACTCCTGTCTGCCAGGACCAGAGGTGAGGCATGTTTCTTCCCGAGTGGTGGCAGGCCCGAGTACTTGGCTTCACCGACACAGCCTGGCCCATCGTGTCACAGCCCAGAATCATTTCTGTTTTAGTCAGCGCTTTGGAGAAGTGATGGGGTAACTGAGTGAAACAGCCACTTCCAGCTTAGCCCCTGGCTGGCTCCCACCATCTGCAGCCACATTCATCTTACCACTTCCCACAGGCCGCGCCCAGCCCTCCTTTGTGGCCTTGGCTTATGCTGGTTCTTGAGTGCCCTTGCCCCAGCCACCAGCAAGCCAGGCCCTGCCATCCTTCACACTCCCTCCTCAGGAGGCCCCCATTGCTTCAGTTCCTCTCTGTCCTTCCCACGGCACTTCCAGCCTGCTGTGCACAGGATGGTGGTGTATGCCCTCTCTGAACTCTGAGCTTCTTCCTTGAGATTCGGGTCTTGTCTTACTTTCTGTACATGATAGCATCAACAGATAAAAAGACTTCACGGTGTATAAAAATTGTTGTGATCTTCCTAGCATACGGGTAATGTAAATATGTGTTATCAGCCCCATGTTCTAGAAAGGGAAGCACCCTAAAGTGCCAAGCATCTTTCATATGCATTCTCCCACTTAATCCTCATTAAGTGAAATGTCGTATTTATCCTTATCTTCTAAGTGAGGGACGGAATCTCAGGAAGGTCTGGTCCATAGTTCTCAAAATGGAATTGCAGACGGGGAAACTCAGTGCTAAGATTCTGATTCTGCAGGTCTGGGTAGGGCCTGAGAGTCTGCACTTCTAGTAGCTCCCAGGTGATGCTGGTGCCTCTGGTCACAAACCACACCTTGGGTGCAGGAAGGGGCCTGGTGACCCCCCAGAGCTCACACAGTCTGGAAGACGCACCCAAATCAAAGGCACTGCCCCCTGCTGTGTGGCATCCGGCACAGCGCTGGTGTGCCCACTGCTCAGCGAGCAGCCGATGGCTTTCCCCGCCGAGGCCTGAAATGGGAGATGACAAACACGGCTCTTGGGCTCTTCTCAGCACAGGCATGTGTGCCGAAACTGCATCCTGTATGCACTGTGTGACTCGGTTCGAGTTTACTCACTTATGCCATCAAAAGAACACTAAAGAGACTTATCCACCAGTGCGGCCCCATCAGTCCATCTCCTGCGATCTTGGTTTTCCAGGCCTTTTCCTTCATGGTTAGAACTATGGCTGCTTGCTGACATGTGCCTTTGTGCGAGGTACTGGGGAGAGGAAAAGGAGTAAGACACAGCAGCTGCCCTGGAGAAGCATCCTAGCCAGGGAGACATGTGTCCATGACTTGCAAGCTTTTTTGGCACCACCCAAACTAAAACTCTGTTTTGCAGTATATTTGCACAGTGCTCACATTCTGCCACTGTCGCTGCAACAAAATTCTCATGAACCAAATTTAATAGAAGCAACACCAGTGGTATTTTCTATCGTGGTCTATTTGCATGTTGTTCAAAATAAGGACTATAGCTTACAACTGGATAAAGCCAGCAGGTAAATCACAGTGATAAGCGCTCTGTTGAAAACACAAAGTGCTATGGGATTTCCAGAGAACACCTTGCTCTGTGATGAGGAAGTCTTTCCAGAAGGGCTTGCTTTTGAACTGGGGCTTAAAGACAAGGACGTTTGCTAGATGGGAGGGTGGGGTGATTCTCTAAAAACTCATGTGCCAAAGCATGAACATGTGAAAGAATGTCCTGTGTTTGGGAATGGCCATACTTCGGCAGGACTATAACCCAGGGTGGTGCAGAAGCCAGGGAAAATTATAAAGGACTTTGTGAATTCTCAGGATGGCTGATCCTGAAGGCATCAGATAGTCAAGAGGAATATATATATAATAGATTTACAGCATGGTGACTTGATTCATTGGGATTTCTGACAGGTAATTCTGGCAGATGGGAGAGCAGGGATAGGCTGGTGGCAGGGAGATTGGCCAGAATGGTCCTCGGAAATTCCCATGCCTTTTCGAAACTCGCCAGCTCTCCTCTGTAACATTGTCCCAAAGACTGGATCGGGCACCACTTAGACGCAGTCCAGGGTCCTGCTCTACTGCCGGTCGCCAACTTGGGACAGCATGTGGAGGACTAGCTGTTGATTGTTTTGTAGATAAAAGAACTAGGACCCAGAGAAGGAGGCAGATTTGACGCAGGCCGGCACCAGGAGTGTGACCAAGCCGGACCTGGAGCACAGGCCTCCAAGCCCCTCCTCTCAGGCCATTTGGGTGTGAGCCGGCCAGCAGATGACCTGTTAGCACTGTTCTAGAGTCTCCTATATCAACCTGACCTGGGGTTTCTTTTCCTGACTCTCAAGTCAAAAACCTTCCGTGTTTCCTCATATTTCCACATAGAGGGGCTTCATCTGGATTAACGTTCCTGGCCTCAGTTTCTGCCTGTGTTAGAAGAGGCTCCATGACAAGATACAGACCTACAGTTTGGAGCATTTACCTTTGGTCTTTCTGTTTCAGGCTCTTATTTGAATATGTTTGTTTCCTCTTCCTCACAGTCTTAATGCATGTGACAAGTATCTTAAAGCCAGAATCCACAAGGGTCTTGCCAACCTCAGTTTCCTATACGCTGGTAGAAGAGTGACTGTCTCTCATAGGAAGTTAGGAGACTTTTGAACATGCCCTCATATACATGCTTGAATGCAAGGGCAGAGGTGTCGGCCATGCCCTACGTGAGAATTTCCACTCTGTGTCATAGCAGTATTTCTTACTATAAATGAATAAATTAGTATTCTGGCTCTCCCCCCCCAAAATAAAAACCTTCCCTGTTTTCAAATTATCAAAGCTGCTCCTTTCAGCTCTTACCACTGCCTTGATTTTTGTTTACTGCAGATCGAAGGCCCAGCTCTCTCCTTCTAGCAAGCGCAAGAGGGAAGCCAGCCCCCCCGGAGCCCGAACCAGAGGCCAGCAGAGGGTGGAAGAAGCCCCTTCAAAGAAGGCCAAGCGGTAATTCTGGCCTCTGCTGCCCCTGGCTTGTCGGGGACACAGCCAGGAGAAGAGAATCAAGCCTCGGGGCCATAGCTTTTTTTTTTTTTTTTAACCAGGGAAAGGACATGCATGTGCTCTAAGTTCCTAGGTGCAAGCTTTTTCTTGTTCTGTTTTAAACAGCTTTATAAACTATTGTTCATAGAAGATATTATGTACATTTATTTCGGATAAAGGAAAATAAGTTTACTTTGTATCTGAACTCAAAACAAAGTAGTTGTATATTTTAACATTTGAAATTGGGATTTCCCGATGTGACACATCACTAATGCCAACCCTTCCAGCCCATCAGACACCAGGCTGCCTACTGGTAATCTGTGTACAGTATAAAAACATGTAAAAATAGGTTGTATTTTACTCTATGTATGATGCTAATCAATGAACACTTTATTTATTTTACAGAGAAAACTTATCTGTGAACTTTACTATATATCTGTTTATTTTATTTTATTATTTTTTTTAATAAAAAAAAAGGGTTTTAAATGCTATGCAGTCATTAGTAGAAATGTTTTAGGATGCTTCCTGCCTTGTAACTCTCTGAATATGATCTGGCAGGAAATACAGAATCTTTTCGCATGTATCCAAGTGAAGTAGTTTAGCTCAAGAAAGGGTCTGCATTGCTTCTCTGTTCACAGTTATGACTGTTTTTAAGAATGTAACTTGTTTTTAGATTATGCTCGCATCTGTGACTTTACTTCCAGCCCCACTGGCGTGAGAGGTTCTGGTTCAGGTAGAGTTACATCCTGTCACCTGCAGCAAACATGCCTCTGTCACTGTTCATTCCTCTCCCCTCTGTGCTCTTCCGAGGCTTCTGCCCGTTCTTTTTCCACACTGTCCTTTTCAGTGAAAGGAAATGCATCGAGATTAGGTCACTCCTGTCTATCGAGCTTCAGGATTTTATGTTGTTTTATACGTAATTATTTCAGGATAGAAACTGGCTTTATTGCCAGATTCTTTTTTAAACATGTTTTAACTCCCATATGAACAAACTGTCCAACTTAAGTTTTTCATAAAATTAAATTTTTCTTAAGATCAAATTTGTCTCTAGCAATGATGTGATGAGTTGCCAAATAATTGAGATTATTTTAAAATGTTTTGTTCATATTGTTTTATAATTAAAATTTACATTCAGTGTGTGTGAATTTTTTTTGACTCTTAATGTAAGGTGGATATTTCTGTCATTTTACATGGTTTCTTACAAGATTTTATACATAAATTATAAAATGTTTCCAAAACTTGAGTGGTAAGAATTTTTTTTTCTGTATTTTAAGTTTTCTCCCTGTGGAAAACATTTCTTTTCTCCAAAAACTTGGTCTTCAATTTGTTGTTCCATTTTCACGTTCAAATATGAGTTCGTGATGGCCTCTTGGTAGAGTTGACTGTTGGATCTGGAAGGGACCTTGGAGATCAGGAACAAGATGAATTTAACCAAAGCCCAAAAAGCTGACGTGATTTTTCTTAAAGTTAGTCAAGAGAAGCCAGAGTAGGGGCGCCTGGGTGGCTCAGTGGGTTAAGCCTCTGCCTTTGGCTCAGGTCATGATCTCAGAGTCCTGGGATTGAGCCCTGCATCAGGCTCTCTGTTCAGTGGGGAGCCTGCTTCCTCCCTTCCTCCTCTCTGCCTGCCTCTCTGCCTCCTTGTGATCTCTCTCTCTCTCTGTCAAATAAATAAATAAAATCTAAAAAAAAAAAAAAAAAAGAACAAAAACGAGAGAAGCCAGAGTAGGTTCCCAGGCTCCAAAATCCTTGACCAACAGTCTGCCCTGCGAGTGTGAGGCTGGTTCACCAGAAGTACACAGCTAAATTTTATGTGTTCTCAGCATGAAAGCAGCCTGTTCAGTTTAGTCATGCCTTCTCTGGGCATGACCTCACAGGGGGGTCGCAAGGAAATGCTGCCTCTTAATAAAGTTGGAACTAAATATTGATACTGGAATATGGAATTTTCTGGCAGGAACTTAACTAGACCATTTGGCTTCTAGTTCTGAAACCCAGGTAGGGAAGAGAGACCGTCCCAGGGGGCACTGGAACTACTGCAGTTCTGGTCATCATGATAGCTTGGTCCTGCTAGTATTTAGTAGAAGGAAGTTCAGGAATGCTACACCTTCTACAGTGCGCAAGACGGTCCTCACCTCCACAGAAACAACTGTGCCAAATACCCGTAGCTTCCCCCTGCAGACACACTGAGAAACACCCCAGACCATTGCCATACTTGCCACCGCCTGCTCTCGGCTCACTGCTCCTCCACGAACAACCTAAACAGCACATCTGCTTTCCCCCTCGTGGACTTGAGACCCGGCTGGGACAAGCCAGCAAGAGTGCCCCTGGTTGAAAGCGATGGGGCTAATTCCTCTTCAGCTGAAGGCAGTAGCCCACGCCACAGTCCTTCCCTCCCTACCTCAGGCCTCGCAGCATTACGACCCTCGGCCACCACTGCCACCACCACCACCTAGACTTGTTAACTATGGCTTGTCCTAAGCACCCCAAGTAGAAATGGCCATGAGGTGGCATTCCTCTTCCTGACAAGATCTCACACTCAGAGTGGTTGGTGGCGAAGTGGAGACTGAACTTTTCTCATGCTCAGGTCAGTGTTCTTTGTGCGAGACCCCATGGGAGGGGGCACGGATGCACCTCAGCAGCAGGCTCACCAACTTAAAGACCGCCATCTAGTGGAGGTTTACCCCAGACGTGCCTTGCAACTGATAAAACTAACCAATTTGAGATTGGGGATTGAGTCAAATTCAGAAATGCTGAATTAGGTTTGCTTTCTGTATTTTTATTTTCATCTCTTTTATTCATCCTATGTGCAAAAGCACTTCACATCTCCCGAAATCACTGCTTAGCTATCATTGTGTAAGTCAAGAACAAGGTGGTTTTCATTATCCACGGACAGACGCTTCTCTTGGGGGAAGGGAATGGTTCTAGAGCTGGCATCTTCCCGCTGATGAGCTCCTGCACCACGCCCAGCACAGAGATGCAAGTCTCGAGGGGCGACAACCCCATGAAGCAGACAGCTGTGCTGCACTGGGAGTGGTGTCCAGTCACGGGGCACGGCGGGGAGAGAGAATTTCTTTCCCGAGGGAAGCCAGATGAAGGACTAACTCCTGACAGACAAGAGGAAGACTGGGTTGTTTGGTTTGGTTTGGTTTGGTTTGGTTTCGTTTTAAAGTATAAAATAGAGTTTTAAGCAAGGTTAGAACCTAGAGACAAGAACATTTTGGAAGCTGATGATCAGAGAGAACTGGAGGTAATGATGGGTGTCATTTTTATCATCAAGTCAACCTTCCAGAAACTTCCTGGAGAAGATCCATAGAGATAATCACTATATAGCTCTACATCACACAAAACGCTAGTCCCAAGAACTCCTCACACTGCAGCCCTTCTGAGAAATTCATGGGACACATTAGTAGCACACATAAATTTTCGAGAAATCAGGTTAACTTTTTCCATCGTTATTAAACCTAAAACCCATTTCCTCACCCCAACACACAATCACGCACACACGAATTTAGCATCCATAGACATTGAGGATACACACAACTTTGAAAACTATTCACACAGTTATGAACAGCCCTGTAAAGGAGTATCAGACCCCCTACTTTATAGTTGGGAGAGGTGGAGCTCAGAGGTTCTAGAACTCAGTGTTGAGAACACACGCATTGCACATTGCTAGGAGTCGAACCCAGATGCCGTTGAGTCTCGTCAGAGCTGTCTCCACAGAGCAGCTTTGCCAGTGCCTGCCACAGCAGGATCCACGTGACCTGTGGGCGCATGTCGGCTACCATTTTGTCACATTCTCTAAGTTGGGTGCTTGACTTTTTTTTTAACGAATGATATAAAATCTGAATGCTGCTAAGTAATAGTATTTTTGTTCTCAAAGTAATGTCTTGGTTGTAGAAAAACTAAAGAAAAAAATAGGGAAAGATGAAAAAAACCACTTCTAAACCCACAAAGTCAGATATATTATTTCTTTGATACCCAATTCCTCCAGACTTTTCTATTTACGTAAGTGCAGAACTCATATACTATATTTCATCTCACCTAAGATGCTGTTGACAGTATACTTTATATACTCCTAAGGGCGAAAAAAAAAACAAACTAAAAGTGTGACACAAAAATTAATCACAGTCTCACCAGATGCGTGAATCCATCATATCCACTTGCTGTTGCTTTGAAATGTCTTTCCTCTATTCCAGGGGATTTGGGGATTCCTCTCGCCGTTAGTTGTGTGACTGGGTATGCACTGGATAATTCCTTGGCACATATCTCAGGAACAAAATGCAACAGCCTCACAACCCTGGAATATCTTCCTTCCTTAGGTCTCAGAAGGTGCTTGGCTGTTACTTGGCAAGAAAAGATGAGATCACAGGTATTTCTCAAACACCGAGTATTGGCCTCCCTGATAAAAAATGTATTTCTAGCCACCAGGTTCCTGTGACTTTCTGAGTACACAGTACCCCTGGTTTGATGCCAAATTATAATGAAATATTTTTAAAGACATTTTAAGTGGTGTTTAAAATCAAGGCTCATAGAATCAATGATGCACATAATTAAGTGACTGCGATATCAATAGTTAGAGACAAGAACACACGGCCATGGCGATGATAGCCTGAGTGCTGCTTGTTCAGTAGCAATTTTAAGATACTTTCTAATATCATGGGTGTTAAACTGGAGAGAAAAAGTGTGCCTTCGAATTAATGAAATATGTAGATCCTTTTTTATACAAAAATGAGATTTTTACCTATCTACCTTTTTATACCCTTTTAAAAATATTACACAATTTATGGAATATTTTTAAAATAATTTTAACTTTAAAATTTTAAAATTTTAATTTTAAAAATAAAGTTTAAATATACAACCTTCTGAAATATTTCTTATAATCAAAAGGACAGAGAGCTTTTATATATACAAACACATATGATATGTATATACATATGCTATATGTGCAAGTAGATAATATATATCTAATATGTATATATAAGTATAGCTACATCATGTGTATATGCACATGATGTAAGATTATATATATAATATATGTATATATAATGTATATACAATATATGTACAGCATATGATGTAAACAGTTATTTTTTTTAAATCCCATTTACCTACCCTTCAGCTTGAGACTAAATAATAGAAACACTTTGGAAGCTTCCACACGTCCCCAAGGTTACCAACACTCTAAATACAAGTTTATCATTTTACTACATATGTATACAACCCTACACATTTTGAGTTGTGAATGTTTTTACCCTTTACATAAATAGAATCATATTTTAAGGATCATTTGAGACCTGCTTTTTCCTTTTATATTGTGTTTTGAAATTTATCTCTGGTAATGGGTGTAGCTCTAGTTAGTTCATTTTCACTACTGTCTAGTATTCCACTGAAAGCCAGTATTGCAATATACTAAAGCCATTTCTTTGGCTGGTCCTGGTCTTTGTGCTGTTCCCTGTTAAACAATGGTGCTATGAGTATTCTATGAATATGTTGTGGTGCAGACCTTAATCTCGTTGTACATATAGAAAATTCTATTTTTAGGCACACTGAAGTAAGCAGAAGACAAGGGTCATTGTTCCCCCAAGAAGACCATCAAGCTGTGAACCAGAGGACCAAGTCAGCCAGCCACTCTGAAGGCTAGAAGATCAATATGTCCCTATTTTCCACACCAAGACATACCCAGCTTTATGCTTCAGGGGTACAACTGCCAATGTCCAGGGTAAGCATGTTTTCAGCTTTTCAAGGTAATGTCAAAGGGTTTCCCAAATGCTTTTACCACCTTGTACTCCTACCAGCTGGGTACTTCTCTCCTTTAACATTTGGTAAATTTAGAACTTCTTGATTTTTGCCTATTTGGGGTTTTTATTTGCACAGGTTTCAAGAAGATTGAATATCTTTTCACGTATTTGTTTTCCATCTTATTTCCTCTTCTGTGAAATGCCTGTTCCTGACTTTTGTTCATTTTCCCATTTGGATCTCTATGTTTTTCTTATTGATTTGTGAGAGTTCTTTATATATTCTTATATAAAGATATAAATTTAGGGGTGTCTAGGAGGTGCAGTTGGTTAAGCATCTGACTCTTGGTTTTGGCTGGAGTCTGATCTCAGGGTTGTGAGATTGAGCCCCAAGTCGGGCCCAGCATTCAGCCCATGTGGGTTTCTCTTTCCCTCTTTCTCTGCCTCTCTCCCTTATGAATAAGTAAATAAATCTTTACAAAAAATGTAAATATATATCTCTAGTATTCAGGACAATAACCTTTGTGTATATGTGTCACAAATAGCACTCTTTCAAACACACACACATCACACACATGCACACACACCACATGTACCACACACACCACACGCACCGTACACACCACATAAACCTACACCACACACAGGTACACACACACCATACACACATGCACACCACACACATGCACACACCACATACAAGCACACACATGGCAGACGCACACACATCACACACATGCATGCACACATCACACATTAAGACACACCACACACATGCACACACAGCACACGCACCACACAAGCATACAGCACACACATCTACACACACCACACACACACAACCATACACACGCACACGCACACATACCACACACACACACCCCACACACACCACACATGCACACACACACCACACATGCACGCACACTATGCACACCAAATGCACCCCCCACACACACACACCGCACACACACACACCACACATGCACACACACACAGTACACACACTCACGCACACCATGCACACCACATGCACACCCCACACACATGCACACAATACACATATTGTGTGGTTTATCTTTCACTTTGTGGTACTTTTGGTGAATGTTTTTAATTTTAATGTAATTGAATATAAATTTCATTTTGTAATTAGCACTTGTGTCTTAAGATCGAGGTCAAATAGATGTTCTACAAGTTTTGATGTTCACCTCTCACGTTTAGCGTCTAGAGAGGAAAGCAAGGGCTGTATTAACGTGATACCCGGGCAAGCCAAGTAGATGAAGGAATCTAGCCAAGTTCTCCCAGCCCAAAGCTGGAAGCTTGCTGAAAACAGCTCTCCACCGACCGTCTCTTGGGTCACGCTCCTTTGTGCCGACTGGCTGCCCCCCCATCCTGGGGTCCTCCGACCACTGCCCCGGGGATGCCCTTCACTTGTCTCTCGGATCCCCTAGGCCAGGGTCATACATCTTCGGCTGTTGTTTACTCCCCTATTTTGATGAAGCAGCAGTAGCATTCTGAGAAATAGTCTCTGTAATAACGTGAAGGACCAACTGTCAAATCAGCCTCCTCTGCATCAGAGCTCTTACCCAACATCAAGTGTTACTAATAAGGTCAAGGACATGCGTAGCTGCTGGGCACAAAGAAAGCACCGAGGTCGGGCGTCTGGGTGACTCAGTGGGTTGAAGCCTCTGCCCTCAGCTCAGGTCATGATCTCAGAGTCCTGGAATCAAGCCCCGCATCGGGCTCCCTGCTCAGTGGGGAGCCTGCTTCCTCCTCTCTCTGCCTGCCTCTCCACCTACTTGTGATCTCTCTCTCTGTCAAATAAATAAATAAAATCTTTAAAAAGAAAAAAGAAAGAAAGCACCAAGGTCTCGCCAGCTCCTACCTCCTCAGCCTTTTCTCATCAGGATGCGCATGTGCCCTGAAGAGCGCAGGTCTCTGAAAAACACCTGCCGCTCTGTTCCTTACACAGAAGGAAGACAGTTCAGTCATGGAACAGCCCTCCTCAGAGGGTTACGTGGCTTGTGTGACATTTTCCAGGGAGTTATGCCCATAAATCACAGATTCCAAGTGGGGATTGTTTGTTTGTTGTGTTGTTGCTACAAGCAATTCTGGAGGGACCAGGTACTTCCTGCCAAAAGCATTCCGGAAGTATCAAGTCTCCCACGAGCAAGCACCATCACTTGTCTGCCTGGCGGGCCCTCATTAGCAGGATTACAAGAATTTCTATCTCCAGGTCACCTGATTTCTTTCTCAGGGCATCTCTTAGTATCAGATGAAAGACCTGATGTTATTCATCTTCTTCCTATGACATTATAGCAAATCATTGGATGTTTCACCCTGGTCCGGTCAGTCAGCTATGAGAAACCACATCCATTATTGTAATGAATAATTCAATCTAGGGAACTGGTTTTGATTAACAAGCACCAGGGTGACACAGAATGCAGAGTAACTTCAGAAAGCCACCATCACGCCTGTGGGGCTTGGGGAACACAAAGGCAAGGTCAAGACAGGCAGGAGACAGAAGGAGAAGAGCTCAGGGGCTCAGACTCAGAGGAGTGCTGCCCACGGGGTGCTGGCTCCTCAGACACAGGACAGGGAGACCCATCCAGGCAAGTCGGGCAAACTGGAAACTGAAGCCAATTGTGACCCATCAGCTGCCACCACTGGGGTGAAGAAATGTTGCAGGAGGGACACTAACAAAAGAGTGAGCCAGCAGGAAGCAGCAAACCCCTTCCCCAGCTTCAGCCTTTGTCTCTTTTTAGTGCCTCTAATGACAGACTACACAGAGCCGGCGGGCTGGGGAGGAACCCGGGCTGCAGAGAGATGGTGCCAGCACCACCAAGCAGACACTAGGGGCATGGCTCAGGAGCTAAGAATTTATAGCTTTAGCATTATCAACAATAGCCAGGGGTGCCTGGGTGGCTTAGTCGGTTAAGCATCTACCTTCTACTCAGGTCATGGTCTTGGGGTCCTGGGATCAGAACCCACCTCGGGCTCCCTGCTCAGCGGGGGTCTGCTTCTCCTTCTGCCCCTCTCCCCGACTTGTGCTCTCTCTCTCTCTTTCAAATAGATAAATAAAGTCTTAAAAAAAAAAAAAAGAAAGAAAAACAATAGCCAAACTATAGAAAAGCCCACATGCCCATCAACATATGAATGGATAAAGATGTGGTATCTGTACATGATGGAATATTACTAAGCCATCAAAAAGCATGAGCTCTTGCCATATGCAATGATGTGGATAGAACTACAGTGTATTTTGTTAAGGGAAATGAATCAATCGGAGAAAGACAAATACCACATGATCTCACTCATATGTGGAATTTAAGAACATAGTATGTTCTTAAACAAATTATGAACATATGAGGGAACAGGAAGGAAAGATAGAAAGAAACCATAAGAGACTCTTAATGATAGAGAACAAACTGTTGGGTTAATGGACAGAGATGCATGGGGGATGGGCTAGATGGGGGATGGGCATTAAGGGGGGGCACTCGTTACGATGGGCACTGGCTGTTGCATATAAGTGATGAATCATTGAATTCTCCTCCAGAAACCAATATTGCACTGTATATTAACTAAGTAAAATTTAAACAAATAAATATTTTTTTAAAACACAATAGCTTAATAATTGGCACACACCACACTTCTGACTACTCACCCCCCACACCCTGCTATACATCCTGAAATTTTGGTACAGGAACAATGGGTGGCTTGTGCATTTCCCTCATTCTCCAGCAAGCTCAGCAATGCACTTTAGTCAGCAATGCAAGTGTGTAATTCTTCTAGCATCTGGGTGTTTTGTTGCTGTTGGGCCTTAATAAATTCCTACTGTGGCATGCTTTCTAAAGAGGGAACTCCAAATACATCTTTCAAATCCTCCGCAGAAATTGTTTGTGTCCTCATTCACTCACTTTATATCTCCTGAAAGCTCAGCCTCTCTGTTAGCTTTTAATAAATGTGTTCCCCATGACCACTAGCAGAATCCACGCAATGCTTTTTTTAATGTCATCTTTTCAAAATGAGTTTATCATCAAAACGCACACTTGTTTTTACTTGTGGAAACCAATCTGTCAGTCTTCAGCAAGTCTTACTTGAAATAGTCAACATTTCTTTCAACTGAAAGGAACTACTCAACAAGAGCTTGCCTTTCCCTATTTTGACTCATGTGTCCCTGTTTGCCCTCAAACATTGTTGCTCATTTCATCTCTGTCAGCTTCAAGTCCTCTGGTCCTTTCCCCCACTGAACACTACTGGAGTTTAAGAGGAAGTAGCTGGTGGATGGGGGGTTGGTGCCTGGGTGGCTCAGTTGGTTAAGCACCTGACTCTTGATTTTGGCTCGGGTCGTGATCTCAGGATCGTGGGGTCGAGCCCCACTTTGGGTTCCGAGCTCAGTGAGGAATCTGCCTGAGATCCTCTCTCTCCCTCTCCTGCCCCTCCCCCACTCACTTGCACGCTCTCCCTCTCTAAAATAAATCTTTAAAAAAATTAAAATTAAAGGAAATAGTTGGTCATTTTGGGTTCTTAGAATTAAAAAAGTAAATCTAACCTTTAAGTGAAACCCATATCTCAATAAATGTGGCCACCCTCCCACCCCGAGAACATGACTTCTTTGAATCTGGACTAATTATAGAGCCACAGTTTGGACAGAAGGTGCCTTTGCTTTTCTTATGTGTACTTCACTAAGAATCCTTTCTGAGCCTACAAGAGGCACTTGTCTCCAGCCCAGTTCACCTGCATTTGTGCAGGGATTTCTCCAAAGCTGCCTCAAGCTTTTTCCTCTGACAGTTCCCAGGACAGCCCGGTCCCATCTGTTCATCTGACTTTCCATTAAGTCCACATGCGACCACGATCTCCTGCGTTCCCCTTCCTGTTTCTAGCCACACTTACTCAGACAGAATGACAGTTTGCTGTAATTCCTTGACATAAATCTCCCCAGTGAGCTTTCCCCCCACCCTACACCCCTTTCTCTGAAAGCACAGCCTTCTGGCCCTTTCCCTTTCAAAGCCCAATCCAAAATATCTCATAATGGAAATAAACATCTCCGAGTTAGGCCTCAGAAGATGATTTAACAACAACAGAAGAAACTAAAATATGTTATTTGTGCTAAAATCCTAGGGGAACAGCTCTGTAACCAAGGATGACGGAGAACTCACGAGTTTTACAGAGCAGGCCCCCTAGTGCAGCGGCCGTGTTCTGCGTGACCTTGAATAAGACCACTTGGCCCCTCTGAGTCTCAGGGTCCACATCTGTTAGTAGAAACTCTGATACCTATCCCACTGGTCTCTAGCATCGTGTGAGGATAAAATGAGACCATCCACACAACTGATAATCGCTAAGGGCCTGTGAGGGGCCAGGTCCCTCCCAGGCATTGGAGATGCAACCATGAGTCATTTAAAACATTGTGTTTATGAGATCCCTCCATGTGGCTGCATGTGGTGTTAGACTACTGATTCTCATTGCTGCATAGGATCCTATTCTGGGACTGTATCTGACGGATTTATCCATCCTATTCTTCTTCTTATTATTTGAGAGAGAGAGAAAAAGTGAGCCAAGGGAGGAGCAGAGGGGGAGGGAGGGACAGAATCTCAAACAGACTCTGCACTGAGCATGGAGCCCAATGCCGGGCTCAGTCTCACAACCCTGAGATCATGACCTGAGCCCAAACCAAGAGTGGGATGCTTAATCGACTGAGCCACCAAAGCACCCCATCCATTCTACTCATAATGAGTATTTGAGTGGTTTCCCAGTTTTTGGAAACTAGAAACAGGGCTATGGACATACTGGTATATGTCTTTGGCAAACTTATGTACACATTTCTGTTGGGTTGGTTCCCTTTCAGTCTTTTCCATTAGGTCAGAAAGTCTCAGGTTGGAGCTAGCATGTAGCAACATCTCTCTGGCACATGACAAGCTGTCCCGATAACAGAGAGCCAACCTCAGGCCCCAATCTTTAGCCTCCCATTATATCTAGCTATTTTACTAACACTGTTCTACTGGCATTCAATATTTTTTCAGATTATATTTGTCAAGAGGTTCCTGGTGCTCCATTTATTTATATACTTATATGTAAATATATGTTATTTATACAAAGGTTCTTTTGAAAATAAACCTTTCAAGTTTAAAAAGTACATCACTTAAAGATGTTAAGTAACGAATGATTATAGGGGGCTACAGATGACAACAAATGTGAAAATGGCGGGGCACCTGGGTGGCTCAAGTTGTTGAGCATCTGCCCCTGGCTCAGGTCATGATCCCAGGGTCCTGGGATCAAGCCCCACATCTGGCTTTTTGCTCTGCGGGGAGCCTGTTTCTCCCTCACCCTCTGCCCCTGCTTGTGTTCCCTCTCTGTCTCTCCCTCTGTCAAATAAATAAGTAAATCTTTTTTTTAAATGTGAAAATGGGTACCAAAAGAAGGTAATTTTGGAAACATTATTCTAAAACAAAACAAAACAAAACAAAAAAAACATGCTTTTGAATTAAACATCTTTGTTTATCATCACTGGGTGACAACTTGCCCAGATGAGTCGGTTTAATTAAAGACAAAGTGTTCAGGTCAGGTGCCTCAGCAAATCATTCTAAACCACTGGGTTTCCTTGTTTCCAGGAGGAAAAGGTCACATCAGGTACATGTGGGAGGGTCCCAGCAGGACTCAGAACTAAAGCAATCCATGAGCTGAGCCTGGCAGGTGGAGAAGAGTATCTTTAAAAAAAAATGTACATTTTTCTTCTTCGATGTTCTTTGCCGGAATTTGCGGGTCAGTGGGATCTCCACAATGAGTAACAGGGCAGAGAGCGTGTAGGTGGGAGAAACAGGAGCCAAGGTTAAGGGGTTTCTTAGGAACTTCGCAGCATCACATGGCTGTATTAGGAACTGGGGAAATAAGGCAGGAGAGCAGCCCTAGTCATCAATGCTTCCACCCATCCCTGTCACCCTTGACCTCGGCATCACCGACATCCTGAGCGCCTCTGAAATCTCGGCTAAGTCCCCAGACCTATGGCCATGGCTCTTTCCAACTCATATCCTTGATACTCAGGCTCCAGCAAGTATCTTCCTCCTTCAAGACTCCTAAGCCATCAATCCTAAATCTATCCATCACCTAGTTCTCATCGTTATTTTTGCCCTGATCCAACTTAGACTCCTTGGTTCCCTGATTATAAACCCTCCCCTGCAGACAGCCTGAAGCCCCTGCCCACTCTTGATCTCTCTTAGTGGCCCCATAATGCCCTAACTTCAGCAACTCCAACTCTCTACCCACTCTACGCTGGGTTGGGTTTTTTCGGGGTTTTTTGGGGTGTGTGTGTGTGTGTGTGTGTGTGTGTGTGTGTGTGTGTGTTTGGCTTTTGGATTTGTTTTGTTTTACCCAGAAGAGGGGAACATTGCTGGACAGAAGCACACATCCGTGTTAAATGGTCACACTTTAAATTCATGCATGTGAATCTCGAACAAGCCCTTCATTCCTGCTCAGCTATTCTACCTTTCCCTGGTATCTTCCTGCCCCATTGTCCAAAGTGACTACTTCTCACCTCCTCACTCCTCACCTCTGCACCTGCCCAGTCCTCCCTGCCCCACTGTCCACACTCATCTTGCTCATTCTGGTGAAGAGAATGAAATCAAGTTATAAGCATAAAGCACCTGGGACACCTGGGTGGCCCAGTCAATTAAGCATCTGCCTTCAGCTCAGGTCATGATCCCGGGGTCCTGGGATCGAGCCCCACATCAGGCTCCCTGCTCAATGTGGAGTCTGCTTCTCCCTCTTCTTCTGCAGCTCCACCTGCTTGTGTGCTCTCTCTCTCTGTCAAATAAATAAGTAAATAAATAAATAAATAAATAAATAAATAAATAAAATGTTTATTAATAAAACATAAAGCACTTGAAGAGTGCCTGGCTTATACCATGTGCTCAGTAAATGCCACTGTTATTATTACTTCACGACCTTGATAACACCTTCCAGCAGTCTATTTACTAGAAACAGCCCGTCTCATGTTCTCAAGGGCTTCACTTCCGCAATTTTCTCTTTTCTCCTGAACTATCAAGTATCTCTCTTTATAAGATTCTTTGCACAAATATATAAACATATTCTAGCATCATCTATCTAAAACTGACACTCAAGATGAAGGATCCCCTCCATTTCCATCTCATTGCTCTGTTCCCCTTCAAGGTCTCTCCCTTCAGCTCAGGTCATGATCCCAGGGTCCTGGGATCAAGTCCCGCATGGGGCTCTCTGCTCAGCAAGGAGCCTGCTTCCTCCTCTCTCTCTTCCTGCCTCTCTGCCTACTTGTGCTCGCTCTCTCTCTGTGTCAAAAAAATAAATAAAATCTTTTAAAAAAAGTTGTCTATACCTACTATCTTCACTTCTTCCCCTCCTGAGCTCATTCTAATCTAGTTCTCTTTCCCAATACCCTGCAAGACAGCGCCTGTCAAGTTGGCCAATGACTTCCATTTGCCAAACCCAATGCCCATAACTCTATCTCTTGCTACTTGAATGCAGCTTACTACACAGTCAATCTCCCTCATTGTGCCAACACAGTCTTCTCTCGGCTTCCTCAAATACCGAACTCTCCTGGATCTTTCTACTACACTGGTGACTCTTTCTCAGTCTCTTTTGGTGGGTCTCCCTTCACTGCTGAACCTGTTGGAGAACCCAGATTGCAGTTCTCTCTCATCAGTCTACAATCAATTCCTAGGTGAACTCACCCAGTTCTAGCAATGATACCCACTGTCTGAAAATACTCAAATTTCTGTTTCTGGCACTGACCTCTTCTTGAAATGTTATATTCACTGGCTGCCTTCACGCCTCCACATGGATGCCTACGAAGCAACTCAGACATAATACGTCCCAACGGAACCTTCCTCTCACCCTCACCCCCAACAAGTCTCTCAAGTCTGTCCTGCCTGGGTGAGCAGCAGCCCTACTCACCCAAGCCCAAGTCCAGGAGATAACTTTGGTCAATCTTCTTCCCTCGCCTCTCTATCTAATCGACTGACTTCCTGCTTCAAAAATACTGCCAGAAAGTCCACAGAATGGTAGAAATAGTTGCAAATTCTATATCTGATCAGAGATCAATATCCAAAATATGCAGAGGACTAAAACTCAGCCACCACTACCACAAAAACAACCACTCTAATAACAAGAACAAAACTGTCTCCAAAGATACTAAGATGGCTAAAAAGCACATGAAAACAAGCTCAACGTCACTAATCACTGGGGAAACAAGAATCAAAACCACAGTGAAATATCACCTCATACCCACCTCATGCCCATACACAACACAACACAACACAACACAACACAAATAGTAAGTGCTGGCAAGGCTGTGGAGAAATTGGAACCCTTGCTCATTGTAGATGGGAATGTAAAATGGTGGAGACATTATGGAAAATAATATTGGGATTCCTCAAAAAATTAAACGTAAATTACCATGTGACCCAGGGATTTCATTTCTGGGTATACAGCCCAAAGAACTGAAACCAGGGTCTTGAAGAGATGTTTTCACACCCATATTTATATCAGCAGTATTCACAATAGTGAAAATGTATATAAGCAACCCAAGTGTCCACTGATGGATGAATGAGTTGTTTAATATGTAGTATATACACATACAATGGGATATTATTCAGTCTTAACATAGAAAGGAAATTCCGACATATGCTACAACATGGATGAAACATGAGGACAAGACGCAAAGTGAAATAAGCCAGTCGCCAAAGGACAACTACCAAATGATTCCTTTTATATGCGGGACTTAGAGTCGCCAAATGCATGGAGACAGAAACTAGAATGGAGGCTGCCAAGGAATGGGGGTTGTTTCATGAGTACAGTTCTAGAAGTTTCAGTCCTGCAAAAAGAAAATGTTCTGGCTATGGATGGCGGGGATGGTTGCACAATAATGTGAGTGTACTTAATGCCAATGAGCTGCATACTTAAAAATGGGTCAAGTGGTCAATTTTATGTTATGCACATTTTACCACAATTCTTTTAAAGAAAATTATTTTTTAAAAACTGCTCCTGGGGCACCTGGCTGGCTCAGTCAGTGGAGCATGCAACTCTTGATCTCCATGTTTGAGCCCCATGTTGGGGGTAGAGGTTACTTAAAAATAAAATCTTTAAGGGGTGCTTGGGTGGGTCAGTCAGTTAAATGACCAACTCTTGGTTTCTGCTCAGGTCATGATCTCAGGGCTATGAGGTCAAGCCCCACTTTGGACTCTAAGCTCAGCGAGGAGTCTGCTTGAAATTCTCTCTCCCTCTTCCTCTGCCCTTCCCCCACTCACACACTCTCTCTCTTTAAAATAAATAAATCTTTAAAAAAAATAAATAACAAAATCTTAAAAAAAAAAAAGAACACTACCAACATAGATGCCAAATCTGTCTATTTCCTCCATCTCCAGCACCACATAACCCAAGCCACCATCTCCGCCTAGGACTTACTCACTTTTGGTGGGTCTCCCTGACTCCCCATCTGCCATCGCCAGAATCTTTTTGTTGCAGAACAACCAGATGAAATTCATATTCCATTAGCTCTGTGCTTACAATCTTCCTGTGGCTTCCCATCCTACTTAGAATAAAGTTCACGCCCTTGACTGTTTGATAGAGCCCTGTGCCGCCTGGTCCCTGACCACCCTGCCCCTCTGACTTCACTCTGGCCACAGGAGTGTCCTGCCCCCCCCACCCCGCCGAGCACACGGACTCTCCCCACTGTATGCCCTGTGCACCACTTCCTCCCTCGGAAAGTCTTATCCTCCATATCTCTTTCTGCTTCAAATCTCACTCTATCTAAAACGGCCCCACATCACCCTCTGTCACATCACTCTGCTTCTTTCTTTTCCCAGCACTAACACCATCGGAGGTGTGCTCCGCTCTTTCGATTAGACATTTGTTTCCGGCTGGTATTCCTCCACCAGAATGTTAGCCTGTGGGGAGCAGTGCCTTCCAATGCCTTCAACCCCAGTGCCTAGAGCCCTCAGAGCCCCTGAGATACTGTAAGCCCTCGGGGAATATTCGGTGAATAGGAAATGAAGGAAGGGAAGAAACTAGAGAAAGGTAAGTAAGTTGGAAATTTTTGCAAGGAGAAACTGGCATCACAGTGTGAGGGACCCCAGGAGAGTTACTTAGAGACAGGAATAGGATAAAACCCGAAGACTGCGCTTGTATTTTATAAGCATCTCAAACTCGACACAGCAAGGGCCCACAACGTCTTCCTCTTCATCTCCTTAAACGTTGTCCTCAGACTTACCTGCGCTCCCCTCAATGAGCACCATCATTGGGCCACTGTCCAACAGACAACCCGAATGAGAAATAAAACCCGAGGGACAAGACGGGTTTGGAATGCCTGAACTTTCTGATGTTTGGGGTGAAATACCCCCATTAGTCTCATAAAGCACTTAGTCTCTGAAGAAACAGAAAAACCTGCGAACGGCCCCAGTAAACGCAGACAGTGCGTGCCCTAAATCACCGTCGTCAGGAGCCCGGTGGAGCGCTCAGCCTGCGGAGCCAGCACACAGGAACGGGGAGGGGAGCCGTTCCCTCAGGTCTCTGGGCTCTCCCCGCTGCAACCACTTTGATTCTCCAACGGGTCCCTGCGTGCCCTGGGGGAATCCCATCTTCCCCTGGCCTTGAGGGCGGGAGTCTCCGGGGGGGGGGGTCCGGACTGTGTCTGCGTGAGTTTTTAAAATGAACACCTCAGCTATTACATCACTGACAATGCGAGCCTGGGGAAACATAAAGCTAAGAGCAAAAACATTCCGGTTTGTGAAACCAACAGGTTCTTTCTGCCAGAGCTGCGGGTCACGGTTCTTCTCTAAAAGAGAACGCCGCTCAGCGCCCAGGGGTGCCCGCTAGGTGGCGCCCGTCCTCCACTGTACCCAGGCGGGTTCGGGAGCCCGTACAATTCTTTTTAAACCTGAGAGGTGTCTCCACTCCAGGCTTTATACAGGTAAGAAAACGAAGCTCCAAAGTGTCTTCCGTGAGGTCGTATCACTGCATCTTAGAGCCTCGAGCAAACTCAGGTCCCCATATTTCTGAACCCAACTAACTTCCATCACCTGGCTATCTCCGTCTACACACGTTTTAGTTTATTGTTTAAAATAATAACCGTGTTTCTCTCTTTATATGTAACAAGGTTTGGGTTCAGATCTGCAGGCCTTAGAGTTCTTTATTTTCAAATGCTCAGAACAGGAAAAATTGTCATATTTGCCTGCTGGATCCTTTCTTTGATTTCCTTAAGGTCCAAGATCCTTTTCAGATGAATGAGTAGCATAGAAATGGGTAAGGAAGACTATGGGAAAGGTTTAACGAGAATAAATGGGAAGGTTTGAGAAATATAACCGATTAGAGTAGAAAACCCAACTAGATTGGCATTAGACAAAGTCAGATTTAAATCACGATTTAGCCACGTATTGATGGTCGAGTCATTTAAACTCCCTAAGTCTCAGTTTGCTCATCTATAAAATGGAGATAATCATGTTTCCTACTAACCACACCCCCAGGGTTGTGTAGATTAAATAAAACAATAGGCTGTGGCTCCTGACATATTGTTGGTAAACAACGTTTGTTTAAATACAAAACCTCCTTGGCCCATAATCCTCTCCAGTCTGATATACCTGAACCATGTTCATGAGAACATGGTGGGGTCAGGAAACGGACGATTTAGGAACCCAGCAGCAGGTATCTGCTGGCGGGAAAGTGGCGTGTAGCTCGAAGGGTGGGGTGCTGCGGCTGCTTCCAGGGCCCTCAGGAGCCTGCGGATGGGGTCAGAGGGTCAGTCCCCGGCGCGGCCTCCACCTAGACCTGGGCCTGGCGAGCCTGCACCGCTGCTCCCCCCGCCTGCGCGCCAGTGCGCGCTGTTCAGGAGGGCCTCGGAGGACACCGGACACAAGCCCTGGTTTTAAAGCACTGGGAACCTTGGCCTGGAGACAGCAGGTGACTTCAGTCAAGGTCATCGGCGTCTGAGAGCCAAGTCCCGGGTGGCCTCCCACTGCACAGCCGCTGCGGGAGTGGCCTCTCACTCCCTGGGGCCTCTCCGCGCACGAAACTTGGTCTTTCCTCCCTCAGCCCTCCCCGACCCAGATCGAGGACTGCCGAGGGCGCAGGTGGAAGGCGGCAGGGGTGCGGGCGCTGCTCAGCAGCTTTTGGCGCGCGCCGGAGGGCCCCTCCTGGCGCCCGCGTCTCTCCCACCGCCCTCCCATCCTGCGCCCGCGGCCGCCCGAGGCTTCGCCGCCCGGCAGCCCTTGGGCCCGGGGCGGTTCCTGGGGCGGGAGGGCGCGGCACGCCGGGGCGCGCAGGGACCAAACTGCGGAGGAGGAAGAAAAGCGAGGGGTGGGAGGCGAGAAGACAGAGGGGAGACGAAGAACACCAGGAAAGAACGCGACGAGGAGCCGGGGAGGAAGGCTCGGGCGCGGAGCTCCCCGGCCTCCTCGAAGGCTGGCGGGCGGCCGGGGCTCCCCGGCTCCGCCGATTCCAGGGGCGGGCCCAAGGCCGAAGCGCGGCGCCGATGGGAGGTCAGGCGCGGTCAAGCATCCATGGGGTTCCAGGAGCGCGCGGCCACGCCCGGGGCAGATGGCCTCAGCGGGCTGGGAGCGGGGCCCCGCTGCGCCCGCGCGGACGCGCCCCTTCCCCGCGGAGCCCGGCCCTCCCGCGCGCGCTGACCTGCGGAGCCCTCGCCACGCACCCCAACTCACCGGCCGTGACTCTGCGCGTGTCCGCGGCAATCTCTGCCTAAGACGACCTCTGCTCACCGTCCCCCAAAGCCTTTCGCCCCCACCCAGCCCCTTACTAGCAGCTTCTAGTTGTAGTTCCAGACCAGGGTACTTAACACACCTCCTGGCCCTGCCTGCAGCCACTCCTCACCAGACCTACAGGTCGACCACGACTGCAGTTGCCCGAAGACGACACGGGTCTCTCACTTTGTGCCTGCTGAAGACTCGGAATGCAGCCACTGTCTTGCAGTCTGGGCACGCACAAAAACCGGACAACTCAAAACCTCGGAACTGCCACTTTAATGCTTTGAAAACGTCTGCCGAAGACTGTGGCAAAAGGGATATCCTGTGCATTGGGTTTCCTTTGAAAAAAATATATTTTGGGGGGACAACTAAATAGTAGTTGCTATTTTCAAGTAAGTCTTTGTGTACTTATACTAGGTCATTCAACCCCCAGAACATCTCCGTTGCCTGTGTGTGCAGAACTCACTCTATTATTTGTCCACACCAAGCCCTCACCCCACAAAGGCACACAGTTCACACCTGCCCATTTCTCACCTTCTGGAGGGGACCTGTGTCAATCTCCCCCTAGATGCGATCCCGAGAGAGTAACAGGATGGTGGGGGAGGGAGGTAATTTAAAGAGTAAATAAAGGTCAGCGGGAGGAAGGAAAGGACAACTTTCTTTTGAAACCTCAGGAGCATTCTGTCCTGTTTCCCTCCCGGCCTGAAGAGCATCCCGTTTCTTACATTTGCAGGATACAGACACCAAATTTAAGCACCTTTCCCTCAAAAGTGATGTAACCCTAAAGGGCTATAAAGGGCAATGATCTCTTCAAGTGCGAATTTGTAACCCAAGTACATTACAGGCTCTGCACTGTATGGGGATGCAAAAAAGCATCATGTAGTTAAAATTCTGGAACATACAGATGCTGCAAAGCCCTCTCCCCACACACACACACTGAGCTGAAAACTATGAAGAGTGTGTGTATTTCATTCTGCAGTGCACAACAAGAACCACCAAAAAGAAAGCAACAAGGGGGAAATGCAATTTATTTTAGTGACACAAAAAACACCAATTTACTAAACTAAAATCACAGTTCTTTAGACTTAACTTAATGGTTCAAGCTGTGCCTCTGGTGTTAAGTTAAACCTTTGGTAAAACTTATGGAAGACAGTAAAGTATGCTACTTGAGCAAATTTTTTATTTAAAAATAATTAATGTAAATAAGCAACAAATGCTTTCATACCACAATATTTGTGTTTCTTAGCTTGGTTCCTTCTACTACATAAAACAATCCATTACTTATTTTTTAAGAGAATTAATTTAATGTTGTCAGTTCTGGATCACGAGTACAGTAATTCCCATATAGTCCTTTAAACAAACACATATCTTTTCTAATCTTATTCCACTCACAAGTAACAGAATATTTAAAGAGCAAATTGAAATATTTTTCCCTCTTTCCTGGTGTAAAATTTAACAAACTCCAATTAAATTCAGTATTAACCGTCCAGGGAAATGACTGCGCAATTTCCAGAAACTCTCCCAAAGATGACTTCTCATTTCTCGCCTGCCTTTAGTTCTCTAACTGTACCATCTTTTTCTTTTTAATTCCTCCATAGAAATCGAATCGAATAAAATAAGGTGAAGGAAAAAATATTTCTGGTGATTTTAATTGGTTATTTCAGTAAAAAGAATTAGCAGTCAGGAAGCCGCGAAACTATAAAGGTTAAAAAAAATTTTTTTTGTTCTTATCTTCGAGCCCTCCTAGAAAACAGAAAACTGAGCGCGCGATTTACCGAACTGCGTTTATCTTCGATACCCCCCTCCCCGCCCTCCCACGTCTAGATTCCCACTCGACTATTAAATATCGTGTTGCACAAAAGCGCAGGAATGGGTGAATGCATTGGCAGAGATAAGAAACGTGGTTTCTCAGACGCCGTGTGTGGCTGGGTAAGCCTCCCGGTTGCTGGAGGATGCTTCGAGGACCAGGCTTGGGAGGAAAGGGGTTAAGTCAGACCCCGACTTTCTCCGCGCAACGTGCCCAGTTTTGTCTGTTAAAGTCAACGTCGCCCAGCTGGAGCCAGCCAATAGGCGGCCTGGAGGGCCCCGGACAACCCAGAGAAGGGGCGTGGCCTGAAGCCGTCACTCAGCGGTGAGGAATGACACCCGCGCGGGAGGGGGCACCCGGTGGAACGCCAGGGAAGGAAAGAGAGAAGAAACAGATAAAACCAGAGCTGGGGGTAAAAAGGTGCCCCGCGCCTCTCGGAATCCAGAGGCCGCCGCCGTCGCCGCCGCCGCCGGGGGTGGGCTCCGGAAGAGCCGGACCAACTAGGAGAGAAAGGACGAACCAGGAGCGGAATCCTGCAGCCAGTGAAAAGACCGAGGCGCAAAGAAAAAGTGACTTCGGCCGTGCGCCCCGGAGGCGCTCGGGAGAGGACTGCAGCCGCGGTGGGGGCCCCGCCGATCCGCCCCCAACATCCTCCGAGGGCGCAGACCCCGGCCCGCCCCGAAGGGCGCGAGGCGA
>LNAC01000206.1:170399-231255 GCA_002007465.1 Ailurus styani
CCCCAGCCGCCCGGCCGGCCGGCCGCCCTGGCCCACGGCGCAGATGGCTGTGCGCGGCGCCAACACCTTGACGCCCTTCTCCATCCAGGCAATCCTCAACAAGAAAGAAGAGCGCGGCGGGCTGCCCGCGCCAGAGGGGCGCCCGGTCCCGGGGGGCACCGCGGTGGCAGGGGCCGAGGCTCCCGCTGTCTGTTGCTGGCGACTGTTCGGGGAGACAGACGCCGGCGCTCTCGGGGGCGCGGAGGACTCTCTGCTGGCGTCGCCTGCCGGGACCAGAACGGCTGCGGGGCGCACCGCGGAGAGCCTGGTTGGTTGGGACTCGGACTCGGCGCTGAGCGAGGAGAACGAGGGCGGGCGGCGCTGTGCGGACGCGCCGGGGGCCAGCGGGGCCGGCCGTGCAGGGGGGACGCTGGGCCTCGGCCAGCCGGTCTGCGAGCTGCCCGCCGCCAAGGACCTGGAGGAGGAAGCCGCAGGCAGGAGCGACAGCGAGATGTCGGCCAGCGTCTCAGGTCTGCCGAGGCTTGGCGGGGAAGGGGGCCGCGCTGAGGGGCTGGGCAAGGAGGGCAAACATGCCGAGTGGGGTGGGCCTGCTGTGCGTACCCTGCGCCCTGGGGCCCTGGGGCGGGCCAGGACCCGAAAGCTCTTGGCGCTGGCGCAGGCTGCTCTAATCGTCCGGGAACCGAGCCCGAGAGAGAACCGAGAAACTCCTCAGAACCCCGCGTCCTGGGGTGAGGCCTGAGAGGTCCTGGGGCAGTTGTGCCCTAGACTGGGCTAAGAGAAAACCACTGCGCCCTGGCTTTAAGTCCATCGCCAGTGCTTCCGCCCTATGTCCAAATCCCCCAAATCAGCGACAGGGAAGAGCCAGGGGCCCAGAGACCTCGAGTAGCCAGTGCCCTGGCCCCCGGCCCATAGAGCAGAAACGCTCCCCGCTCGAGGTCCCAAGGATCCGAGGCCCTCTGCCTAAGGGTAGGTGGTGAGAGATCCCTCTGAGCGGTACCGAACGTGCATCTGCCAAGCCTGGGCGTTGGGGGGAGAGCTTATTTAGCTTTCCCAGACCCCAGGTTCAGAGGAGCTGGGATGGGCTGAGGACCCAAGACCTGGCGGCACACCCTGCAGCCAGCTGAAGGCAGGGAGGCTTGACGTGTGGGTCATCCCACAAGTAGCAGAGAGAGGAACACCCCCCTGCTGGGGCGGCAGGTCCCTGGGTCCGAAAGACCCCCTACGCACCCCACCCCTTGGCTGGTCGCTGCTGTAGGCCTCACGCTGGCTCCAAGTAAATAGTATTTGCCCGAGGCCAGAGCTCTGAACCTCTCTGCTAGGGTCCTGTGGGAAGATCCAGGAACAGGCTGAGGAGCTGGCGTCAGATTAGGGTTCAAGGGCGCGAAGCAGGGGCGCCTCCCTCTCTTCACCCTCAATCCCTAGCCCTCCTCTCATTTCCTTGCAGAGAGAGAGAGAGAGAGAGAGAGAGAGAGAGAGAGAGAGAGAGAAGCCCACCAAGGCTGCTCTATTGTCACAGACCTCACACAATTCTGGGTGGTTGGTGGGGGGGGTAAGACTCCGAATACATCTGTCCGAGGATTCGGCCCCCCACCTTCCCCTTATGTGCAGTCGACACGTGTGTGCTGCGACGATGAGTGTGTCTGAGCGTGAGTGTGCCCGTGGCGGGCAAAGTCAGGGAGGGAGCGACCAAGAACCCCAGGGCTCCGCACTGAGAACTGAGAAGGCTCGTGAGGACGATTAGGCCCGACGCCCCCACATTACTGGGGGGAGCCTGCAGCGCAGTGAGGGCAGGGAGCTGGATCTTGGCCACACAGCATTGATACAGCGGCGGAGTCCCCTTCCCGGGCGAGCGCGACAGGCCTAGATGCGAGAAGCTATTGGAACAGGGTTCTGAGACCGGTCTTAAGGACCCGCGACTCACCGACCCTCTCCAAGCGCTCTGCCGGGATC
Source organism: Ailurus styani (assembly GCA_002007465.1). Lineage (NCBI taxonomy): Eukaryota > Metazoa > Chordata > Mammalia > Carnivora > Ailuridae > Ailurus > Ailurus styani. The sequence goes on from LNAC01000206.1 coordinate 172,350, forward strand.
AAAGCGTATTTCCGTACCCCACCCCCACCCCCCGCAGTTGGGGCCAGACCTTGGCTCTCCGCGGCGCTGACAGTGTGTTGTTTCTGTTCCCACTGGGGTCCGCAGGCGACCGCAGCCCTAGGGCCGAAGACGACGCTGTTGGCCCCGGAAGCGCACGCGTGCCGGCGCTGTGCAGCCGAAGTGGCGGCGGGGGCGGCCCGGCGGGCGGCGCGGAGGAGGAGGAGGAGCCCGCCGCGCCCAAGCCGCGCAAGAAACGCTCGCGTGCCGCCTTCTCCCACGCGCAGGTCTTCGAGCTGGAGCGCCGCTTCAACCACCAGCGCTACCTGTCCGGGCCGGAGCGCGCCGACCTGGCCGCGTCGCTGAAGCTCACCGAGACGCAAGTGAAGATCTGGTTCCAGAACCGTCGCTACAAGACCAAACGCCGGCAGATGGCCGCCGACCTGCTGGCGTCCGCGCCCGCCGCCAAGAAGGTGGCGGTGAAAGTGCTGGTGCGCGACGACCAAAGACAGTACTTGCCCGGCGAGGTGCTGCGGCCACCCTCGCTGCTGCCCCTGCAGCCCTCCTACTACTACCCTTACTACTGCCTCCCCGGCTGGGCGCTGTCCACGTGTGCAGCCGCCGCGGGCACCCAGTGAGCCGGCCAGGGGCGAGGCAGCAACCGATCCCCGCGCCCCAGTTCCGGACGGCCGCTGACGGCTGTGCAGGCTGTGCTCGGTACGAGGGCGCCCCGCCGAGGGGGCAAGTGACGGATGCGATCCAGCCCAGGCTCAAAATCCAGGAGTGCGCCCTGGCAGCGGGACTGCGTCTGTCCAGAGGGGGCGCCTTTTTCTACTTTGAAGGCACCCTATGCCTAACTAGGAGGCGCCCTATGGCCTAGGGGCCTTGCTACCCCGTTGCCTGCCTGGCAGCTCTTGGACATTATTTATTATCACAACACAGCTGGATTTGGATTGCATCTGCCAGGAGACGGCGTTTCCCTGGAGCAGAGAGAACTCCTGGATCCACGTAGCCTGAATCCCCAGAATTTCAGGCTGGCCGGGAGCTTCGTGCCCTAGGCCGCAATAGTTCATGGTATCCATGCTACCAATCTATGTTTATCTACATATCTATTTTTTTTGGAAATTGCATTTGTAACGAAAGGGTGCGGACCTTGACAGCCCCAAGGAGCCCGGAGCGATGGGGGTTGATTCGAACCGTGAAAGGTTTGCTTTTCGGGCCCTTTGCCCCCACCCCTCCCCATGTCAGAGCTGGGGGTGGGGACGCCCTGTTGGGTGCTGAATGTAAAGAAGGGAGCCTCTGAGCACAGGGCTGGGCAGAGGCCCCCCAAAATCTTTCCTAAGTCCACCACCAACAGGGGAGCCTCCGGGAAGCTCGAACCGGGAAAGAGCAAACCCAGCAGCCCTTGGCAGAAACTTTCTTTTATTTCTTTTTATTTTTTTAAAGGAGGTTAAAACTTGTAGCACTTTTCGGTGGTTTGTATGCAAATAACGGTTATTTTTGTATTCAGTGTGAATATCCCTGACCAGCCTTTCCCGAGCGTCCCCGTCAAGTTCCGACCTCGGGGCCTCTGTCTCTACTGACATTCTCGATGACTCCTGCCTTCTGACCCAGGATTCTCCCATCCCTAACTCCTGCCCCTAAGACAGATGATCCTGTCAACCTCCTTGCTTTTTGCCTCCTTAAGGGCACTGTGCACTCAACTAGAATATTAACTTTAAAAAGATTTGTGAAGTTTGGAAGCTCTGTTCGCTTTATCTTTCTTTTCCCTTTAATTTATAAACTTTTAGTTTCACATGCCCTCCTGGACGCCGTGTTGTCTCTGAGCCGCTCTCCGTCGGGCTGTGGGGAATCCAGTACCGTGAAAATGTCTGGGGCTCCTCTCCAACCACTTTTCAGTCCTGGACCAAGGATGCCTCCTCCCTCTAGGGAGTGGCCTGGCTGCCCCCCACCCCCACCCCACCCCCACCCCCGGGAAGAAAGTGTTTAAATCCTCGAAGCTCAGGGAATTACAATGTAGGGACTTTGCAAAAGTCACAGCTGACTCCCCCTGAATCAGGAGCAAATGGCTAGAATTCTCCCTCTTTCTCTCTCTTTCTCTCTTTCTTCCTCATGGGATTGGTCTCAGAGTCTGGAAAGTGTCCCTAGCTGAACCCACAGCCAATTTCAACCTCTACCTAATCTGCTGTCTCCTTCACCTGCCCAAGTCCTCTCTGATTTTGATTTTCCCAGCATTTCTGTAAGTGACCCTGTCTTCATTTCGTTTGGAAACAGGCTAGCAAAAACTCGCTGAAATTCTGAAGGCTGTAATAAGCAAGCCTATAATAAGAGGTCTCTTGGGGGGGAGGGTCAACTGAGCTTTGACCCTGGCAGGGTGCAAATGGCCCTCTACGTTATTCCAGAGCGATTCCACTCACTCTGTGACATGGCCTCATTTGATCCACACAGAAGCCTAAGGTGGAAGTAGAGAATGACCAGGGCCAGGGTTATTTATTATATACATTTTACTGACGAACACCTGCCCCCATTCCGCGACTCCCCAGACTGTCACGGACTTGCCAGAGCAAAATGCTCACGGCTTCACTCCCCTCGCGCTGAGTCCGGGTCGAGCACGGAAGAGTTAATGCCACATTGCAGGCTCCGAAGTCTCGGCCTCCAGCGGCAGGCGGGAGACGCCAAACCCAGGCCCCAGCTACTTTCAATTTTACCCCCGACCAGAAAGGCCTCCCGTGCCCTTCTCCAGGCTGGCGACCTTTTCCAGCCTCAGGACCCCCAGGCCGTTGTATCCCAAAGTCCATGGCCAGGGGTCTGCAGCCCCTCAGCCGGGCGGGGCGGAGAGTCGTGACAAGCGCTTTTTGAGACCGATTCCTGCTTGTGGAAGCAGCAAAGCGAGAAGAGAAAGGCAAAGGCCCTCGGGATATGCACACCCTTGCCCCCAAGTCCAGCCGCCTTCTAAATGGTTCCTGCAATCATTTTGTTTCTTTTTTGGCATGTTTTAAAAAATTCCACTTAAACTTCGTAATTAATCACGAACGCATTTTCCCTGTAGAAAGTTAGAACATTTCCAATAATGCTAGAATGCCCTCCCTTCTTCTCTGCAGAGATCGACACTACTGAAGGGTTTTGGGGGAGGAGGCTTGATTTTTTTTCCCCCTTCTGAAATGGCGTTTGGTTGTGACCGCGGCCTAAGAGGTAAGTTTGCCCTCCATCCTTGCGGATTTGGAGTTGAGGGAACTAGGGGTTTTCTTTCGAGTAGGCCGTAGAGCTCCCCTTCCCTTTCTCGTGCCGTGTGCACTCCCCGCCTGGGCCGGTTATGCTGGGCTGGCTCCAGATGCCTGGGAAAAATGACTCAAACGAATTCAGTTTGCCCCAGACTGTTGCAGTTTTGCTCTGAGCTGCCCCACAGCTGGTGCTGGCACCAGCACCTTGAGACCCGATTTGTGGGAGTCGGAGTCAGCCTGCAGGGCCAGCCGGGCTTCGGAAGATTTCCCCTGCTCGCATTTGGAGACCTGAGACGCCTGTCTTTCCCCGGGGCCCAGGCTGTAGACACGGGTCCTGTTGGAAATCTGCGATACTACTTTCTGAATTTCCTCTACCTTCTCCACCCCCACCCCCGCTTCTTAAAAAACAAAACAAAACAAAACAAAAGATGGGAACAGTTCAGGTCTTTGCCTTCCTTGCGTCCTGATGGAGGCCCTTCCTCCACCAGTCTCTGTGCCCCTGGGGTGCAGGATTCCATGTCGGCTTCCTCGGGGGCCTGATTTCCCCAGAGTAGTGGCCAGCTGAGCCTTTGGACTTCTTCGTCTTCCGCAGTCCTTCTGGGCCCTTAGCGAATCTCAGAGGTGACCTTGGGAATAGTTGGGTATGACCCGCTTGCTTAGATGGGTAAACCATGTCTGGAGGAAGAGCTGGGAAGGGGACATGCTGAGACCTGCCCTGAAACCGGTCCCGAGGATTCAGGCTCAGCCCACGAATCTTGCTCTGGACAGCAAATTTGAGATCGATCACTGGTGTGTGTGTGTGTGTGTGTGTGTGTGTGTGTGTGTGTGTAACTCAAATCCCCGGCCTGTTGGCCTCGACTCTCCCAAGTTGCGTTTAACTCTAAGCGAGTAAGTTGGAAGGGCTCGCGGACCCGAAGTTGAATCTCGGAAGAGCTGGGCCAGGCGGTGGGAGTTTGGGAATGGGTTCCATTTCGGGGAAATAGGTGGTTTCCGGGCCACAGAGAACCCCCGCGCTCTTGCCACTCCTCTGCGCTAGCCCAAGGGAAGAGGTTGACAGCGAATCTGATTTCATTTGAGAAGGTCCAGGAAGGCTCAAACAAGGTGTCACCTGGCCCGGGTCCCCGATTCCCGAGGCACTGGGCCCCAACAGCGCGGGGGCTGAGGGCTTCCCGGGAATGGGGAGCTTCTGCAGACCCGGAAACCGGCAAGCCTGGAAACACCATACCGAGCACCCCGCAGAAGCAAAACGTCCTCCCCGGCCTGCAGACATCCCTCGGGGCGGGGATCCTGTGACGGACTCCCCAGCCGGCCGCCGGAGCTCTGTCCTGGCCGGGCGGCCACTCCGTTCACGTTTCATCGGTGTTTGCGGGACAAGGTAGAATCCAGCCTCGCGCGCGCCCACGGAACGCAACTAGGTTGACGGAAAAGGCGTCTGCTTCGGGGAAAAGCTGCCCCCGGCATCGGAGCCTGAGCAGCGGAGAAATTCAGACGTCTCCCCGAAACCTGCCTGAATACTGGCGGAGGAGGTCCTGGTCCGCAAGGGATGAGGAGGGAAGCAAAGACGCCCCGCGCGGGGCCCCGCTGCCCGGGCGCTGCAGGGCCGGACTTGCGGGCCACCGGCCTCACCCCGCTAACCATCTTAACTGGGAATCACACCGCTCTGCGCGGGGACTGCAGGACACAGCAAATGCTGGAAAGCGCTCTGTCAGGAAAGCGCTGTGGGTGGTAGTTAGCTAGCGACGCATGGCTACTGCTCCAGTCCTGGCCGCGAGGGCAGGCCGCGCCCAGAACCTCGAATGTAGCAGGAGCTGAGGCCCCTCATCGGAGCGCGGCCCGGAGAGCAGGCAAACAATACAGAACAACAAATATCTCTAACTACGTTCGGTTGTTCGGGGTCTGGGACGCTGCACGTGAAAAAGTGCGCCCGCCGTGTGCTCCGCAGCGTTTTCCTGAGCGCACCTAAGGAGCGTGGACATGGCTCCCATTTTACAGATGGCTAAACTGTGCCCGAAGTCACAGGCCCTAAGGAGGCCTTTCAGGGTCTTTCAAAGCTCAGAAGCATATTTTAGTATCTGAGGCCCGCAGTGTGGATAGATGATCCTTTAGAACGGGCATCTCCAGGTTTGGCTTTGGGGTGGTTGGATTACTAAGGGTGAGTGTGTTTCGGAAACTATTAAGCACTGCAAAGCTGGTATGGACTTACTACCACCATTGCCATTATTATTATTATTATTATTATTATTATTATTAATCTCTGGGCAATGCTTAGTAGGCTGATCTGAAACAATCTTTCATAACCTCCTGCACCCTTCAGGAGTTTCCAAGACACCGCAGGTGTGCTCAGCGAAGGGCCCCTTAGAGAGGTAGAGACTCTGGGCCTCGGCCAGTTTTCAAGTCTCCTGATAAAATGTTTTTTTAAATGAAGAAATGCCAAAACAGGTTGCAAAAAAATTGTATTATATTGTAAATGGTTACCTCATGTAATAAATTAATTTTTCTGTAGTTACACATAGAAGTTATTCAACATAAACGGGGTTGCTCAAATCATTAGAACATTTATAAAAGAAGGTTGATTTCCAGGGCCTTTCAAGCAGGGGTGGTCTGGTACGGAGTCCAGGTTAAGTGGAACGATGAACTTCTTTCAAACCTGTCGGGTGTATATGAGGTGATGCCACCTATGAAGGAAACGTCCAACGACCAAATTTGGGGCAATCTGCGGACGTGAGAACTGGCAAATGGCCCTGCCGCCCCGCTCCCCCCCCCGCCCAGGAGCGCGGCTGTTACTGTTACGTTTTGCTCTGAGGAGGGCAGGGAAAGACCCGCGCTCGGCTTCGGGCGGATCCGGAGCTGACCCGGAATCCGCCGCACAAGCGAATACCAGTTATCGGTTCCCGGTTCCCGTTGGAAGGTCAAGTTGAAAGGGAACACACAGTGGCTGCGGGAGCGGAGGCATCACCTTGCCTGGAGCCTCTGGCAAGGTGAGCTCGCCCCCGGGCTCACCCTTTCCCCCATGTTGCTGGGAGTCTGTGTGACAAGCTGTCTCCTTCCCTCCTCCTGCCCACCCTCCCCCCTGCAGCCTGGAGCCGGTTCACGCCACTCTGCCTCCCATAAACACCCGCGTTTGTCCCCGGGTGCCCCGCCCACAGGCCCGAGGAGGCCCCGCGGCCCAGCGGTTAATGCGCCCGCGGAGCGCAGAGCGCGTGGTCTCTGCTTAGGCCTCACGGTCTTCAACGAGTGCCTACAACACTCCTTACTGTTTCCGCAATTGCAATAGGAGCTTCTGGCGTGAGGGGAACTTCTGGGGGCTTCTGGGGCCTGAGTCCTTCTCCTCCCCAGCCTGGTCCGCTTCTGGTCGTCACACTCAGGCCACCCGGCTGAGCAGCGCTCCTACGACTTGGGCGTGCGCCGTATCCCTTACGGGGGTGCGGTCCTCGACGTCTGGAGATCCAGGTGAGAACTTGGCCCTGCAGCCAGCACATCTGAGGGCGGGAAGGGGTCAAGACGGGCTCAATGGCCTCCAAGACCCATTAAGTGATTCTACCCGGGGCCTGCGTCTGCAGGCTGGAGGCAGCTCTGCCACGGACTTGATGAATCCCAGGCAATTAACTTCTCTTCTCTGCATCTGTATTAAAAAAGAAAAAAAAATTGTGAGATCCTCCTTAAATCTGAGTAAGGTCCACACTGACCTCTGGCTTGGAGTGGAGGTAAAAGACAAAGTCTTTCTATTTTAAATAATGACCCATTCCCTTTGTGAGCAGATTTTTGACAGGAGGGTTGCTTTGCTTTAATTTTTTAAGAAGAGCTGGGTCCCCCAATTGACCAACTGTAGGTCTCTCCAAAGCTATTATCTTTGGGCCTCCTCTGTCCCGTTCCCGAGCCTGGGTGGGCAGCTGTGGTCCTCGGCTTGGACTTCTTGCCACCCACCGCCCTGCGGAGGTGGGAGACCTGAGGCTATTCTGCCTTGGTGGCTGCATTGAGCTGCGGAGAGTCAGTCTCCTGTCCAAGGACGGAAAATGCGTTAAGAAAAAAAATTAATGCCGCTAGTATTTTCTCTCCCATAGTCCACCAAGGGTGGGCTGCATGCTCTAAAACAAGAGCCAGTAAAGCCGATTATTTTAATAAGCTTATTAACATTTTTGAATGGCTACCCTTGTGCACGCCAAGGCCTCCCTCCGTGGAGCTCTGCCTCCGGGTTTTCGGGGGTTTACACAGGGACAAGCACATTGCCGCGGATGCTGCTGCCCTCTGCGCAGGGGGCCCTGGCCGGGCTGTGCCCACAATGTTCTCTCAGGACCTGCATTGTCCCCCTTGGTCCATGCTTTGATGCGTGCAGCCCAAGAGGGTCAGAGGTCGCCAAAGAGCTGGAGTGACCCAGTGCACACCGAAGTGTCCCCACAGCTTCGAGGAACCCGTTGGTCTGGAGATTTGTCCCCCCCCCCCACTACATTTTTGCTCATGTTTTTGCAATAGTCGTCAGTGAAATTGACACTCCTCCCTGAGGATTAAAAAACTAAGTAGTAAAATCTCTGCTCTTGCGCAGGTGTCAAGGGTATCCCTGCGGGCAGGGGCCAGCTTGGGTTGGGTCCACACGTGTCCCAGACCTGGAGCAGGACTGTCACTAGGGTGACTGACTTCTGGGAACTCCCCCCCTGTGGAGGCCGGGGACACTCTCTCTGGGGGAACTTGAGCAACTCGGCCTTGTCCCACACCCCCAACTGTGGGAAAGGAAGCTACACACACACATATAAGGTGGTGACAAAGAGTAGACAGACCTTCCAGGATACAGGGCAGGTGAGAGAAAAACCGGGCTAATGGGAGGACCGAGCCTGCCCAAGTTCCCACGTCCCTTCCAGTCTCAACTTACAGGTCTCAGGCCTTTGCTGAGTCAACCCTCCTGGCAAGTTTCAGTTAAATGTCCCTCCCGAAGCTGTCCCACATGATAAGTAATACTGGGTTCAGTGTTCTGCTTTAGCGTGGCCTGACCTGGCCTTGCAACCTCTGGGAAGACAGGCCAGGAGGGTTTGCCCCCATGGGGGCCCTAAGTGCCTAGCCTGGAACCTGTTGCTCTTTGATGTTAAATACGTATTTGAAGCATCCATGAAGGAGGGTCAGAATCCTTCAGCTTTGTCCTTGTCAGCCCCCACTGCATCCCTCCCTCCTGACTCCACGTGCGTACCACAGTACCTCCGTTGCGAAGCCAGCAGAGGGCAGGAGGGCCAGTGGAGCTTTCCCAAACCTCATCAAGGTCTTTTTCTCCTGGCCTGCTGGGTGCCAGTCCTGGGGGTCTGAGCTGGAGAGCCCCTCTGGTCTCAGGGTCAAGCTCTCAAGTCTGGGGCTTGAATTCTTCCGGGTGCCACCTTAGCTTTGAGCAAACTTGACCAATCATCTCATCATCTCATTCTTTTTTTTTTTTAAAGATTTTATTTATTCATTTGACACAGAGAGAGAGATTACAAGTAGGCAGAGAGGCAGGCAGAGAGAGAGGAGAGAGGAGGAAGCAGGCTCCCTGCTGAGCAGAGAGCCCGATGTGGGCCTCGATCCCAGGACCCTGGGATCATGACCTGAGCCGAAGGCAGCGGCTTTAACCCACTGAGCCACCCAGGCGCCCTCATCATCTCATTCTTGATCCTATTAAAATGTACACCATACCTGACCCGATGAAGGCTGAAAAAAAACATGGTCCTGAGGGAACATTGTGCTTCTGGTTTATATGGGGGTGGGAGCTAGGAGTGCGGTGGGAGAATGGTCCAGTTTGGAAATTGGGTGGCGGCTGTGGTGTGGAGAGCATCAGCTGTCCCACGGAGCCCAGAGGCAGGCCTGGAGGGTGGGGATACTCTTGGAGAGGTATCCCAAGATACCTCCTTGTAGTGGATCTGGTGGTGGGACAGGGTTCAGTGGGGCCTGGGCCTCAGTGGCCCTGGGCAGAACTGCTTCACCTATAGGACTTGAGGGGAACGTGGGGTCCTGCCTGTCCTCCTCCCTGTGTGGGCTCATGATCAACACCTAAACATAGTTCTGCTATGTTTATCGGGAGAGCTGCTTTGGACAAAGGGCTCAAGGTCTCTGGATTCCCAACTCAGGGTCTGGCACTCACATGCTTTCATTTTTAAATTTTTTTAAAGATTTTTTTAAAATTTATTCATTTGGGAGAGACAGAGACAGAGCACGCACAAGCAGAGGGAGAGGCAGAGGGAGAGGGAGAAGCAGACACCCTGCTGAGCTGGGAGCCCAATGTGGGGCTCCATCCCAGGACCTAGAGATCACGACCTGAGAGTAAGGCAGCCACTTAGCCATCTGAGCCACCAAGGCGCCCCTTCACACGGTTTTAGATGAAAATTTCCTACTGTATACTGTCTTATGTTTCATGAATGTATTCTCCAGCCCATTTCCATTGAATCTCACTGGCAAGGAGTTCTGGTTCCATGAGTAGCCCCCAAAGAGGAAGCAGCTGTTGTTGCAGGAGTGCTCAGCTGGAGAAGCTGAACCCAGGCATTCAAGCATGAGGTCTTTGTGATTCTCCAGGAGGGAAGGCATTAAAAGCTTCCTCCTGAAAAACCCCATGGGAACAGAGCATGGATATGGAACCAGACAGTTGATGAAGACCCAAAAGGAGCTGCTCTGTTGAAAATATGGAAAATGATCCCCACCCCCATGAAGATGGGGTCCTCTAAGAATGGAGTGTTCCCTAAGCAGTAGGCACCATGAAATACAGCCTCATTGATAATTTTTTGCCAAGTTAAACAAAGACATTTACCATTTAAAGAAACTTATCTGTGGAGATGGTAAGGGGTAGACAAGAAGTGTTGAGTGATTATAAAAACAACCAAAACAGAAGAACAGTTAACCCTCATTGGAAACCTTGGCTGCCACATGTTCTGTGCATTTTTTGCAACTGCAGTTGTGCATTTAAAATAAATTCAGTATATAGACTTTTAAGGTTTAAAAAAAATACACCAACTGCTTTCCAGTTGATTCCTTTTTTTATAAACTATTTTATTTTATTTTTTTAATATTTGTTTGAGAAAGACAGTGCAAGACAGCACGGGGTGGGATGATAAGGGAAGGGTCAGAGGGAGAAGTTGACTCCCCACTGAGCAGGAAGCCTGGACACAAGGTTGGGGCTTGATCCTGGGACTCCAGGATCATGACCTGAGCCAAAGGCAGACGCTTCACCAACTGAGCCACCCAGACACCCCAAGATTTTATTTTATTTTATTTAAGATTTTATTTATTTATTTGACACAGAGAGAGAGAGAGAGAGATCACAAGTAGGCAGAGCAGTAGGCAAAGGGAGAGGAGGAAGCAGGCTGCCTGCTGATCCCATGATCCTGAGATCATGACCTGAGCTGAAGGCATCGGCTTACCCAACTGAGCCACCCAGGCACCCCAAGATTTTATTTTTTAAAGTAATCTCTGCACCCAATGTGGGGCTTTTTTTTTTTTTTTAGGTTTTATTTATTTGACAGAAAGAGACACAGCAAGAGAGGGAACACAATCAGGGGGAATGGGAGAGGGAGAAGGCTTCCGGCCTAGCAGGGAGCCCAGGACCCTGGGGCCATGGCCTGAGCTGAAGGCATATGCCTAACAACCTGAGCTCCCCAGGCACCCCCCACTGTGGGGTTTGAACATACAACCTTGAGATCAAGAGTCTCATGCTCTAGGACTGAGCCAGCCACATCCCTTCCATTTGATTTCTTCTGTCCACAATAACTTGCAGAAAAGTTTCTTAAAAATAATTATATTATAAGATGTGTATTAATTATTTGATTTGCACTAATTGTTCCCTGCAGTGCTGTCTAAGGGAAGGCCCTCCCTGGACTGCTGGTCCTTGTGTTTGTGAGAGGCTAGTGTCCTGCTTTATGATTCTGTGTAGAGAAGGAGCTGCAGAACACGGAAAGACAGCCACAGGATGCATAGGGAGGAGAACTGGGGTCTTACCCTTCACAGGTGTAGGGCCAAGGGGAGGCCTCAAAAGAGCTGGGGGGGGGGAATTATAAACAGGGAGATTTTTTTTTAAGAGAACAATATTTGCATGGATCTGCTGTTTGACATTCTCTCTTTGCTCTTTCATTCATTCATCCAAATATTCAGCAATATTTGTTAGGCTGCTGCTCTGCCTGAGGGGTCCAGAGGAGAAAGGCCCCACTCTAGCGGAGTTTACCATCTAGTGGGAGACAGAGATAGAAGTGCCAAAAGGAAAACAGAGTAAGTGTAGGTTAGCGCGGGACAAGCATGGGACATCGTTTGAGAGATCAGTCAAGGAAGGTCCCTGGAATGTTTATTTTTTAAGGAGGGAGAGGCAGTGGGAGAGGGAGAGAGAGACTCCTACCTAAGCAGGTCCCACGCACACCCAGCGGGGAGCCCAGCTTGGGGCTCCGGGGCTCCATCTCACCACTCTGAGATCTTACCTGAGCAGAAGTCACGAGTCGGCTGCTTAACCGACTGAGCCACCCAGGAGCCCCAAGGATGTTAAATATTTGTAAGAGCGCTTTTGGTGTGTGCTGATCGCTAGGGACGAGTCTTTGCTGGACTCCATCAGAAGGTCTCTCTGTTCGGGCTAAGTGTCTGTCCTGCCGTGTCCCTTCGTTTAATTCCCAACCGGAGTCTGCCCTGTTCCGCGTGCGCACGGAGCTGAAAATAGGCGGGGAACTCAGAGGGCCCGGCGCTCCCCCCCACCCTTCCTTTTGAGCAACCCCTCCACCTCCCGGAGGTGTGGGAGGGTCCAGGAGGCGCAGCCCCAGGACCCAGGAGCTCTGGGGAATTGGTGCCCCCGTTCCCGATCCCTAGCGCTGGGAGCTGCTGAAACCCTGAGAAGTTTCCAGAGGGGGCTGGGGCAGCTTCTCCCCCGCCACTCGCCGCTATGGTAATCAGTGCTTTATTTAGCGCTTAATCTGTTTCCCTAAGTGGTTTCCTGGACTTATTTCATTCACTCCTCCTGGCAGCTCCATTACTATTATCCCGCTTTGGGGATCGACCATCCGCTGCGGCTATTGCTGGCAGAGCTGGGGTTCGAACTAGACTGTCTGGCTCCAAAGGACTCAACGCTGGCTATGTTTCCGTTCCCCACCGCAGAGCCACCGCCTTGAGGATCCCATTTACAGAGGAGAAGAATGAGGCCCGGAAATGTCGGGGCCCACACGAAATGTTGTACCGCCTTAGCTCATTTCATTTTCACCACTTCTCTGAGAGGCGGGATTCCCCAACCAGTAGCAAGGGGGACAGAGACCCAGGTAAGGGAGGGGCGGTTGGCCTCGGCCTTGTAGGTGGAAACGGCAGGGAGCCTAGTGTTAAGGCTTTGGAGGCAGAGCAGGCTTGGCTCCCCCTTCTCCTGGCTTCCAGCGCTTGGGTGACTTCCCTAGCCTCTGACCCTCAGTTTCCCCGCAGGAAGGAAGTATGGAGACACAGGTTTGGTGGGAGATAAAGGGGAAGAATGTGGAGTTGGTGCCTGGCCCACGGCAAGCTCGCAGAGGTGATGTGGCTCCAGGGCACAAGGACCAGCCTTCCTAGGCTCACACTGGTCTTTCCCCCATCTGCAGAAAGGGGAGAGTCCTGGGGCGCCTGGGTGGCTCAGTGGGTTAAAACCTCTGCCTTCCGCTCTGGTCATGATCTCAGGGTCCTGGGATGGAGCCCCGCATCGGGCTCCCTGCTCAGCGGGGATCCTGCTTCCTCCTCTCTGCCTGCCTCTCTGCCTACTTGTGTGATCTCTCTCTCTCTCTCTCTGTCAAATACACAAATAAAATCTTTAAAAAGAAAGAAAGAAAGAAAGAAAGAAAGAGAAAAAAAGAAAGAGAGAGAGAAAGAGGAGAGTTCTTCCCAAACTCGTACAGGGGCTATCAGAGGATAGCAAAGTGCCTTTTCATCTTAGAAGTACTAGACAGCTGCCTGTGAAGGAAGGTTTCTTACTCCTGGCTGCCTTTCTACCTCTTCCTGCCAACAGTGTGGCTCCTGGTGACAACACCGATCCTTCTGGGCTGGTGGCGGCGGCAGGCCCAGGGAGGCAGGGTGGAGGATCAGTGACCCTTTTCTTTGGTGGTGTGATAGGGAAGGGAGTACGTGGTCCACCCACCGCGCAGGGCTTGCTCGGAGATTACCCCTCTGCGATTTTCAGAGATTCCGCTTCCTTTCTCCGAGCCTGATGGGCGAGCGCTCCTTGGCTCCTGCCATCGACCCCTCCCCACGCACAGCGGCGCACTTCGCAGGGACCCCGGGGGCAAAGCGGGGAGTTCCCGGAAGGAGAAAGACATCTCCCAAGTCTGAGCATTTCTAGTGCGCTCCAGTGACCATATTTGTTCTCATTTACGCCTCAGGAGACCCCCATGAAGTGGGGGGGATTATCTCTCCGTTACCGACGAGGGAGTGAAGTTCAGGAGGGTCAAGTGACTAGGGCGGGGTCACACAACTTGCAAGTGGTGAGCAGGGCACTTACCCAGGGGGCCTGTGGGACTTCAAAGCTTTCAGTTACTGCCTGCGGCACCTTGCGCGCCTCACTCCCTCTCTCGGGGTGCGGTCTGCGCAGTGGGGGCAGGCGGAGCGATCCCATGGGGGGCGACGCACGGGGTATTAATTCTCTGGACAGTTTCCTACTAAGAAAACAGCCGGCTCTGGCTCGCCTCCTCCCGGGGCTGCTGCTCGGCTGCCTGAAGGCGAGGCCTGTATATTTGTAGTTTGATTCCGCCCGTCAAGCCTAATTTCTCCCTACAACTTAATGGACTCGGCTTGACATGCGTAATGATTCCTAATCACGAACATTATTTTCGCTAGCGCGGAGACATGTTCCAGTTGTTGTGACAGATCGCGTTTCAGCCATAATGACGGAAAATTACCATTTCTAATTCTCCGGTTTTTGACACCTAAATCCACAGACCATATGTGGCAGCGGGAACTCTGGGCCCCACGGTTCTCCCTCCCCGCCGCCGGGGCAAAGAGATCTTGTGGCTGGTGCTTCCACCCAGCCGCTCAGCCGCGCCCAGAGGGGTGGGCCCTAGGGATGGATCCGTCTTTGCCGGCTCCTCAGTCTTCCGGCCCCTCCCTCCAACATGAGGTCCCCCCCCCCCACCAAGTACCAATGACAAAAACCGGAACTTGGCAGGGTCCTCGGAGACTGATGCATTTTAGGGACCCGCTCTACAAATGGGGACACAGAGCAGCAGAGAGGGGGGTACCTCTTGTCCAAGATGCCCTGGCTGGTAATTGGAGGGTACATTTTTCTCAAAACCATCTCTGGAATTCTGGGCAGGGAGGCTTTGGTGTCCCTCAGCCCGAGAAAGGGAGACCTAGCTTGTTCCTTTATTTTTTTGCAAGCCTTAAAAACCAGTGAGGCAAATCTTTCTAGGGAACCTTATGGTAAGCTTAATGCGGAGGGAGAAGCTGAGGCCCAGGGAGATTAAGTAGTCTGTCCAAGAAGACAGGGTTAGAAGAGATGGAGTTGCACCCAGAACCTGTGCTCTTGACCACTTTCCAGGCTGATGCGATTCACCTTGACGACTCATATTCATTGTTCATACCAGCCAGATGCAGATTCTTATTCCCACTTTGGGTTGAGAAGACAATTAAGGCCAGGAGGCAGAAAGCTGAAACCAAGATTCTCCTGTCCGTGTCTCAGGTGTTGCTCACTTCAGAGGCTCGGTGGACCCAGCGTACCCTACTATTGGCCAAAATTCTCCAGTTTGCTTTAAGAGTAGCTTTCCTTGCACTTCTCCTATCTCCCCTGTCTGAGGGATGGATCCGTCTTTGCCGACTCTCTTGAGGGAGACCCTGGGGATAGAGAAATGAAGAGGTATAGCCCCTCCGCCAGAGGTTTAACAATAACAGTGGCTCATCACACAGGCCTGAGGGGCCTGATAATGACCGATGCACTTGGCTCTAGGGAGGCACAAAAGTCCAAGGGATGGGAGTTGCATCTGCTCAGAATTTAATAACCGGGCCTTGCGCATATGTGTGTCACAGAATCTCAGATCCATTCTCTGTAAGACAAGGGTGAAAATACGCACCTATGAAAATGATGGGAAATTCTAGAGGCTCTTGTCCAGGCACTGGGAAGGCGGCAACCTTGGCTGGGGCTCGGATCCAGCAATCCCGAGAAGCTGCTGTGCCACTTCCGCGGTGGTGGGAGGGGACGCTGCTATTGCTAAGAAAGGGGAGACGCTACTGTTGCTAAGGAACGCAATCAATTATGAAAGGAAACCCTGAGCTTCCCTAGGGGATGCAGGTGAATCCCAGAGGTTATCTGTCATCCCAGAGGAGCCCTGAGCCACAGGTGCCACGAGGGCCCAGAAGAGGACAAGCCCCGGCTGCTCTCTGTGAAGCCTTCTCTGGGACGAGCCGCCTGAGTTTGCAGACACCGCTCGGGTGTAAGCGCGCAGCAGCTGTGTAGACCCAGCAGGGTCAACCAGACCACGCACCCACTCCGGAAACAACTGCAAGAGAGAAAAAAACAAAACAAAACAGAAACAACCCAACACGCCAAGGTCTGAAAGCAGGGTGCGGCTCTCCGCCTCCACCTTGCCCCATCCCAGCCACCCTTGCTCTCACCTGGGTGCACTTGGCTCCCTGTTGTGCCCACTGCCTGATATCTGCCCCACCGATCCCGCGGGTCTCATCACGCCGGACACCTCCCCCACCCCCACCCCAAGTCTGCTGTGGACCACGCTCTGTCTCTGCTGCAGTCTGGGCTGTTTCTGACCCAAGGACTTTGGGGGTGCCCAGGGAGGGAGTGGGAAGAGGATGTGGCCCAGGTGCGCCAACCAGTGTAAATGCTAAATCAGCTGGCTTCTCTCTCACACCAGTCCCACCCTGTCCCCAAAGTTGGCCTTTGCTGATTAAAAGGAAATGTGTTAAGAATATGTTTTTTAGATGTGAGTAAGTTTGAGGTTTCCCTGGAGGAAGACTGATGATAATTAGCTATCAGGACAACTGGGAGCTTGTTTGTTCACGCCCCAGGTCAGCCTGAACCCAAAGTGCCTGTTGTCCCTGTGATTTCTGGGTTTTGATTTCTTATCAAAAGTTAAAAAGTAAAGTTAAAGAGATCTCCGTCACCTTCTTGAATGGAAGGCACAAATGGAAGGGTGGGTTTGAAAGCACCTGGTAACCCCAGTGTATGCAAAGAGCCCTGAGGTGTAGCTGACCCACACTTACCTATGGAGACGTGCCCAGAGGCTATAGAGAGTCCCTCTAGAGAGGACAGCTGTCCTGTCATTCAGGTTCCAGGAACAACCTGCAAGCCTCAAACCTACAAGAGCATTGACTGCTCATTTTACCAATTTAAAGACTGAGGCCAAGTATGGGAGTCGTGGCCCTCCTCTTTCCTTTGGGCTCAGTAGAGAAACTCCAGAGAGGACATCCCTCTAATTAAAAATAAAGAGAGAGATGATACATAGTGTTGCAATAGCTTCTTTTTTTAAAAAAAGGTTTTATTTATTTATTTGACAGAGCAAGATCACAAGTAGGCAGAGAGGCAGACAGAGAGAGGAGGATGCAGGCTCCCTGCTGAGCAGAGAGCCCGATGTGGAGCTCCATCCCAGGACCCTGAGATCATGACCTGAGCCGAAGGCAGAGGCTTTAACCCACTGAGCCACCCAGGTGCCCCCATAGTGTTGCAATAGCTTCTAAGCAGAGAGATCTTACATTTTCACATCCAATATAGAATCATGTACAGTCAGAGTACCTGGGAGTCAAATCCAACTTTGCCTTTTACGAGTCATATGACAGAGCCTCAGTTTGCTCATCTGTAATTGGGGTTAGGAATACAAACTACCTCATGAGGGTTTGCTTAGCATTAATTACGTTAAAACTTAGAGTAGCGCTTGGCATATAATAAGTGCTCAGTTCCTGGTGCCTCGGGTATGATAAGCAATCAGTACATGTTAGCTATTTTCAAAGACACCATGGCTCACATGTGAAGGAATCTCAGTTCTTTGCTTGGATTTAAACAAACAAATATAGAGGCTACCATTCACTGAGAGTTTAAGGAGCCCTGCAAAGAGATGCTGTAAGTGTTGCCTGGAGCTTGGCGGTTTGGAGCGTAGCCTGGATGTCATTTCAGCCCTGCCACTTCCTAGCCAGGTGACCTTAAACTAATAGATACTTAATTTGTTTGTGCCTTGGTTTCTTGTTGTGTAAAATGATTTTTAAAAGGTAAAGGTAAAGCATTTATCTAACTGCCTAACACTCACTAAGAGTTCAATATTGTTAGCTCTTATGAACTGCCCTTACAGACACTTATACTCCTGGTATAGAGGAAGGTGACATAATTGTTTAATGCTCTGGGAACTAACTGGGTGTGATGGCTCAGAGACAAGGACTTTAGGGACGACTTGAGCTCAAGGCTGACATGACCACTCACAGTTGTGTGGCCTTTGCACCCTTTACAGCCTCTTTGAGCCAGCCTGCCCCTTTCCAAGAAGGATAATAACTTCCATTTAGCAGCACAGACTCCAGGATTTCCCAGTAGGAAGGGCTGCAGAGGCTTGGGTCAGTTGGAAGTTTGTCTTAAAGGTGTTCTGTCAGAACAAGCACGCTCTTGACTTAGATTGGATGCTGTGATCCGCTGGAAGAGAGACTGCGGTGAGGCCCTGGCGCTAGCTGCCCCGGGCTGCCCAGGCCGCTCTTAAAGAGGAAAATGCTATGCTAATATTCCTATTGTAGTCCCTCAGGTCTGTGGGTGGGGCAGGCAGGATGGATTAAAGTCTGATAGAGAGGGGCACTTGCTACCTTATCCTTCACAAAATGCTGGCAGAAGGGCAGAATTCATCTGAGATTCACGGCCTCCTTTTCTGCAGGACAATTGATCATAAATCCTGATTACTTACTAGAGGTTAGGAACCACTTACAATATGCCTGCAGGCTTTAAAAGGTCCACAAAGCTTCAGCACCTATCTTGTAGATTTAAAGAATTAGAGCAAGTAGGGCGCCTGGGTGGCTCAGTGGGTTAAAGCCTCTGCTTTTGGCTCAGGTCATGATCTCAGGGTCCTGGGATAGAGGCCCGCATCGGGCTCTCTGCTCAGCAGGGAGCCTGCTCCCCCCCCCCGCCTGCCTCTCTGCCTCCTTGTGATCTCTCTCCCTCTGTGAAATAGATAAATAAAATCTTAAAAAAAAAAATAGAGCAAGTAAAATATTTAGCAATGTGCCTAGCACTCAGTCCTGGAAAAATGGGAACACCTATTATTAAGTCATCATAAATGCCTGAAGTAAAAGGGTCAAAGCAGGACCTTTGGGGACTTGTTCACAGGAAGGCTCATAGTGAATTTTTAAACCTTTCCAGGTGGAGTTTTAAGAGGCTTGTGGTGCAACTTCTGTCCATTTCACTGAAGGACATCCTGAGACGGAGAGAATTTTTCCACTGGAATTCTCTAAGATATGAGGCTATCTAGTAACTCGTTTCCGAAGATGCGAAGCCAGGGCCTCCTAGCACTTGCTCCAACTTTCCGGCTCGGTTCCCGGGTGCCCAGGGCTGTTGCTCCCCGGGGTTGGGATGAACTGTGTGGGCGGCCGTCCCTGCAGCGCCTCTCCTCTCCGACGCTCTGTGTCTGTGCCCACGGTTAGTGCTGTGGCCTCTGGACCGCGCCGCCTGAGGGGGGCCCTGCTGGATCGCCTCGCGTGACCCAGAACCCTGAGGTATGGAGAGCGAGCAGGATCTCTGTGCTTTGGGCTTTCCGGTCCTGTTGGCAGGGGCCGAGGGTTGGCATCCACCTGACTAGCGCCCAGCGTGCGGGCTCCTCCTTCGGTTCTTCACCTCTGCATCCCTTCCTTCTCGTTCTTATGGAAAGTTTGTCTTCCAGACTGATGGGTATCACGCTGCACTCTGAAGCGGGATCATGGGAGGGACAACTCACTATTTGCTGAGCTTCCCAGAGGGGCCAGTCACCCTGGCAAACCACGCTGATCGGATAATTTGTCACATCCCTTCCATGAGGGAGATATTGCTAACATCCCCATCTTACAGCTATGAGAACTGAAGTACAAAGAGCTGAATTTTTCTCTGGTCCTAAAGTTCACCAAGCAATAGAACCTGGATTTGAACCTTGACAGCTCGTGTCTTTAACCACGCCTCCACGGTGCTTTCTGCTTGTGTGCCTCTGGTCCAGAACGTTCCCTGACATCCGATAGTCTTCTCTGAGTATTTGTGGCGAGAGGAAGGCATTGTTACCCACGCGGTACGGATGGCCAGCCGGCGGACAGACTTGCTGAGCTAACCCCCGGCTGGAAGGGGTGTGAGGCCACGCTGGTTGTGTCTTCTCCTCTGCGTCCCCGGCGGACTCCAGGATCTGGAACCGGGCCGCTAGCCTCAGGTACCCTGCCTTCAATACCGGGTCCTTCGGTCCCGAGCAGAGCAGGAACTTCTGGGAATTAGGGCTCTCGGCCTGGCGTGCAGAGGACGCTGATGAAATTATTTGAGAGCTCCAGTAGGAAGGCGGCCCCATTACCACTAACCGTTTTCCCGGCCCCCCCAAACACTGCGCCCTTCCAGGATGCTGGAGGCCGAGGCTCGAGAGCCAGGAGTGCACATGTGCAGGTGTGCGTGTGTCGTGTGTGCAGGTGGTGGGGGTTGCCCCGCGGTTGCAGCGATCCTGTCCGTGTCCCCCTAGCACCGCCGGCAAAACGGGTCAGGCCTGGAATCCTGTCCCAGGGTGGTGTCCGGAGCAGCCGCGTGGGTGGGTAGGATGGTGAGGGGCGTAATCCCAGCGTGAGTGGAGCGAGATCGGGCGGGCGGAGGCCCCGCGCGGGTGGAATGAAATGGGGTAGACGCCGCGGGCGCAGTTTTAGTTGCGTGGGATCGGGTTGAGGGACGCAGCCCCGGCTCTCGCGGAGGTCACCTGGCCCCCGTGCAAAGACGCCCGCCAGGCGGGTCCTTCCCCCGCTCCCAGGACGAATTGGGTGAACCAGCCACTGCCCTCAAGCTGGGCGCTCCTTTCCGGCCCCCGGAACGCCCCCCGCCCCACGCCAGCAATCGAGGTTGGGGAGAAGGTGGGGGGGAGTCGGCACGCGGGAGCAGGCGCGGGAGAGGGGACACTCCCAAATCCTAGCAGCCCGGGGCTCCGCGGGACAGCGCTCGAGCGGGCGCAGCCCCCGCCGCGCAGGGCCGCTGCGCACCTGGGGCTTTGGGCGCCCACACCCCCCTCTGTGTTGCAGGTCCTTCTCTAAGATGGGGCTGATAGTATCTCTCTCGTGGCGAGGCTGCCGGTGCTTCGGAAACGAAAAAGCTGCGGTCGGTCAGGGCCCAGCAAGCCTCCAATTTCAGCGCGAGTAAAAATTCCGCAGGGAGTGTGCTTGGTTTCAGTGGGTGAGGCTGGGGCCCAGAATCCGCACTTTCAGCCCACGGGTGGTCCTGGTGCACGTGGTTTCAGGGACCTCCCAGGGAGATGCAGCACGCTGCGGGGCTGGTCGGCGCGTGCAGTGCCGTCGCGTCCGGGCTCGGTCAGCCTGTCCTGGGGCCCCGGTGCTAGACAGCTAGGGATCCGCCCTCGGGGAGGTCACAGGTTAACAGCTGAGAGTCGGACCCAGGATCTGGGACCAGGGCTGGGCATTTAGGCCACTTCGTCCAGAGAGGCCGCCCCGCCACGAAGTCTGCAGCGTCAGTGCGCTGCCACCAGCCCGGGTCTCCCCGGCCCCTCTCGGTCTCCGAGCAGTTGTCGCACGGTTGAGTCTCGGGGCGCACGCGTCCCGCCGGGTCCCGGCAGGGGAGGGAGCGGCCACGCGCTGCAGCTTTGCTGGAGCCCCGAGTGCTTTGGCGAGCGTCCTGGCCGACGGTCAATCCGGAGACGAGGCCTTTGCCAACCTAGGGGGTGAGGGGGTGGGAGGCAGTCACCAGCTGGTGAGGAGGTCGAGTTTTTCCTAACTCGGGTCTTGCAGTGGTTTGTCCCGCAGCACACGAGCAGACTGGGCCCCGCGGCTGCCGACTCGCGGAGGCCCATTCTCCTTGCAGAGAACAGGAACATCGCTTCCTGCCCGCCTGGGCCGGGGTCACGTCAGGCTTCCCAAGCAAGCGGGTTTGCGCCTGGCCTCGCTGCCAAGGAGAGCCACCTGCGGAGGCCGCTGGCGAGTGCCGAGCTGAACCCACACCTGGAACGTGCCCCTCCCCAGTTCTCTTCTCAAAGCCCTTTCCCGGCCGGCTGAAATGAAGCGAGAGGCTCTGCCTCCTCCCTTGGGTACAAGGCAATGAAGTTGTCAGGGATTCACAAGCAAACAGTGTTTGCTCGCCTTTACCTATCCAGGTGAATTATTTGCGGTGACTTCTAATTTCCTTCCCCCAAAGAAAACCATGTCCTCCCATCTTTCCACCTTTTTTCCCCTTTAGCTTAAATGCTTATGAAAAAATTGATGGAAAAACATCTTCAGTGGCCTTTGGGTTCTCCTAGAAAAACAACCAAAACCCAGACCTCACTAGTAATAGTGAA
This sequence comes from Ailurus styani, assembly GCA_002007465.1. NCBI lineage: Eukaryota > Metazoa > Chordata > Mammalia > Carnivora > Ailuridae > Ailurus > Ailurus styani. The sequence goes on from LNAC01000206.1 coordinate 193,960, forward strand.
AACCTTAAAATTCAGCTCTTTATCCCATGCTTCCCCCAGTTTTCAACTGACAACTCAAACATGTTTGGGCTTCAAATGTCAAACTTGATATCTGGCTGTTTTACAAAGATGGCTTGGCTGGGAAATGACAGAAAACATGAAATGTTAATTCTGACACATAGGGGACTCTCCTTTTTCTTTTCCTAAGCCGACCATGGCCTTGCTAAGTGACCATGCTAGTCACTGAAAATTGTGTGTCAATATATTGGCAGTTAATAGGGGGGGGAAATGAAGGTAAAATATTGAGCTAATGAAATTCAGTAAGAATACCATTAGAATTTTCCCTTATTCGTCATTCCCCCTTGGTTTCTTTCACATGGAATTCCATATAAAACACAAACTATTTATATAAAAGTTTGCAGAGTGTTACATTAACTGAAAATACAGGGAATGAAACAATTAGGGAGCACATATAGGCATATTAATTACCCCACCTTGCACATGCAACTCTATGTTCTACATGGCATTTTTTCATTACTACATGAGCTGTTAAATGTATAAAGTAGGTACATTTGTGGGCACATTAACACACTATGAGAACTTGAACTTGTTCATTTCCTGGCTTTTATGGGCCTGGTTGGGCTGTATGGGCTTGCTTTACACAGGCTCACATGCCCTGAACTCCCATTGACTTCTCCCATCCCCACCTCCATGGACAGAGGGAGGCAAGTAGAAAATGGCCTGATTAGGTGTAAGCTGGCAAAATCTGTGTTGTCTTGGATGTCTAAAAGCTGCCCCCCACAGTAGTCCAGGCCCCAAGACAGGAGGAAGCTCTTGATTCCTCCGGAAACTGGGCCTGGGCAGCTTTCGGCAGTCAGTCAGTCAGTCTTCTCTTCAGAGACCACGTGCAAGTGCATCATTACATTGGAGGAGGTGTTTGGGATTTTGTTTTGTGTTGTTTTGCCATTGCTTTGCCTCAGTTGTCCTCCCAACTTTACCTTACAGATAGGAAGCTTGAATTGAAAGTCTCCTACCCCCTTAACAGGTTATAAGTTCTCTTCTTTAGAGCAAATGAGTTTGAAGTAATTGTCATACCCCATGTAGACAATAAGCCCCCTCTGGCTTTTATCATGGGTTTCTCTACTCCTTTATTTGTAACCATAAAGCTGCAAATAATTTCATAAGATAATTAGAACTCTAGAAACGGGCTGCTCAATAAAGAACAGGTAGATTGGCATAAAAATAAAGAATCTTGGGTCCTGATAGGTGTTGCAGCGTAAGAGAATTAGTTTATATTACCCATATTGAAAAAGAATTGTTTGTGTATGCAAGAGAACAAACAAACAAAAAAAACCTACTTTCCCAATGCGCGCGTGCAAACACACACATGCACACACACACACACACACACGCAGTTTTTTAAAAATCAAGACTCTTGCAAAAACAGTAGCTTGTTTGAATCGGGAATTAGAATAAAGAACAAGGATTGAGAATTCTACTTGATGGTGGACAGTGGGAAGAAATTTCAAAGTCAGCTTCAAGATAAATCTTTAAATATTTAAAATACAATTCGGTTTACATTCAAATGACATGAGAAGGGAGATAAAACAATGTTTTTAAGATGGCAAAGGCTTTGAAGAAAAGTGAAAAATGCTATTTGTCACTTTAAGTCTTGTTTATAGAAACATATAACCAGATATTTTGAAGGGAAAAACTTGACATTTGTGTGTGTGTGTGTGTGTGTGTGTGTGTGTGTGTGTAGGGGAGGAGGAGTATCTTATAAATGATCCAGGTTTTCATATTTTATCTGGTGGATATAAGCAGTCTATGTTGGGTCAGTTGAAATCTGAGCTGAGTATTGATAAAGCTTTATAAAATGTAACTGACCATTTTGGTCTAAAACTATTCTATTTAATTTTTAAAAATGATCAAGTAGATCATGGTGATAACTATCATTTTGGAGAGCTCCCCTTGTGCTAGGCACTATGCTTGATGCCTTACAAACATTATTTAATTTCCTTCTTATGATAATCTTTGATATTATCCCCACTTAGCAGATGAGAATGTTGAGCCTTGGAGAGTATAATTAACTTTCTTACAGTGGTATGGATAGTAAAAAGTGGAGCAGGGATCAGTTGACTTTAAGATCCAAATTTTAGCCACTACTCTAAGCTACTCTCTCCATTGATATGAATAGCCATGTTTCACTGAACAGACATGAATTCACAGAACCTTGTATTTAAAAAAAATGTTTACTAAATTAAATGGTTCAAGTTGAAATGGAAGAATTGGCTATGAACTTAGACTTTGAGAAAAATTACCTGGCTTTCCAGAAGGTGGTCTTATTTGCAGGCCTAAAATGTTTTACTTTACTGTTCTGTTTTGAAATGTTATTTTTTGGAACAAAACCAGTGGTAAGGTTCAGAAATGGAAATGCCAATATAAAGGATGAAATGCTGGAATCTTTTCAAGTTGTAAACCAGAGGGAGCTCAAGTGGCATAGTTAATATGTATATCAATTTTGTATCTGAGCATTTCATACATCTAACAGACTTAACATGGCCTCTTTCTGTTGAAAACGTTTTTCTTTAACATTTGTTTGCTAAAAAGTGTAACTCCAAAGCGCCAAATTCCCTGGCTTGTGTACTGAAGATATTCAGCGTTTTGAGTGTTAAGAAGAGCTGCGAATTAATCCCCGGGAAAAATTCCTTCCATTTCCAAGTCTGCCAATGCAGGGTTTTTCAGAAAGGATAGTTGACCAAGGAAATTAAACTCCCTTTTACTATGCAGATGTCAAGAAAGAGCATGCTCTTCAAAGCAAAGCTATGAAACAGAAGAATTTTGTCTTCACTTTGAAATATATTTTCTTCTTGCGGCTGGTATCTAAATAAGTTCTAATGTCCTCTGAAAGGTTTAGTTTCTTTATTCTTTGCTACTGCGTGGTACTGGTTTTTTATAACCCAGCAACAATACCACGTAAAGGAAATTTAACATTTCAGTTGCAATATCCTATTCTCTAAAATGGAAAAAGAGTAAACCGGAGTTAACATACACACCATTGAAGGCTGGAATTTTAAATTTGGTCTTAATTGTCCCAATCCTTGGAAATAGCAGAATTATTTTGTGGTTAAAGATTTTTATTTAATAGTATTTATAGAATGTGGTCCATGCTGGTCAAGCAGGTTAATGTGCTGCCTTTTTAATAGGGACCTATTGCTACTGGCTTACCTTCCATAAGGCATGTACTTGGATTTGTTTTTCAGTGCTGTGAGCACTAATGAAGGCCAATTTAAAGCAATTTTCCTGAAGATTGCTGCTCAGCGCCGTCTGACTTGTAATTCCAACACTTATGCCAGGCAGGAGGGTGTAACAAGAGGTTAGTAAATACAATTATATTAATATTGGTGTTATTTTAGTTACTAAGAGTTCAGTTATCTGAAGGCAACCAGTCAACTAATATAGACCCAATATATTCAATGCATACATTACACCAATAACCCTAGCATTTTAGCAGACATTGAAACTAAGTGTCTGAGGAATAGACAGCATGTAAGTATTCCTGTTCAGCCTAAGCTTGCTCTGAGCTGATGAGTGAGGGCAAAAGATCTTTTTTTTTAAAACTCTAAACTGTAGTAAGTGAGTTATTTGGAGTGTGTTATCTTAGATGCTGTGTTTACCATGAAATTATTATACTGTCAGGTTTTTGTTTTTGTTTTTTTTTTTGAGAGGTGAAACTGTTTTGCTCTGTTAGAGATATGATAGTTGTTTATGTTTGCTGAACAGGGTGTAATCTTTCAGAACGGACTTATCAGCACAAAATCGAGTGGCTCAGTTGGACATACAGAATTCTGACAGAGGCTAGTTCAGTGATCTTTGCACAGTGAAAACTCAGTGGGTCCCTCTAGCTCAGTGACTTCATTATTAGGAAAATAAAAGAGAGAAAAGATGACTTTTATACATTCTTCTGTCATTTTGTAGCCTCCCAGCCATTTTCAGGTTTCACTTTTCATTTTAAAAACAAAGTTTCATAGGCTCCCTTCCAAACTGTTTCATTCACGGCTGGCAACTAAAAAGAAAAATGAGGCATAAATTGCTTTTGAAAACTTAGCAAGTTACCTGCATTACTGAACATAATATTGTATAGGACTTTATTAAGTATAGTATTTTATACCTTCAATTCCTTTGAGACCAAAATGAAAAAATGTTCTCTTTGAGGCAAAAGATAAAAATGATTTTAAACACAATGACTAAAATGTGATATTTTTTCTTCTTTCTTCTTTTAAAATTATGTCTCCTTGTCTAAGAGAGAAGGCAAAAAGTTCCAGGGAGGAAAGCTTAAGGATATCTAATATGCAATCAAAACTAGTAGGTGGGTATTTGGAATTTCTTTTGCAATTTCTGAGCTGTAACATGGAGATTATTTGCTTTATCAAAGACATTTTGTGGAAGTTAAACTGAAAAGAAAATAGATGATGCATGCTAGGTAAATTTTGACATTTGAAGGAAATCACTTAATTTTTTCCCCACAAGCATTAATTTATATCGACGCGTAAGGATGTGTCCTTTTATATGAATGCCGTAATTACAGAGAAAATTTAAAGAAAATTTAAAATGAGGTCACTTGAATTTCCATTGTTGTCAGTGATTAACATTTAGTTCAATAATTTAATTTTTTTGTATTTGAATAATGCCAAGGTAAATCAGGATGAATTTTACACTTTGGGCCTCCTCCCCCCACCCCAGTTTGTTTTGATTTGCTTATAACAAAATGCATTCTAAAAAAAAAAATGAAGATGTTAACATTGGCATTCAAAGCTTCTTTGAATGTTAAAATAATAAGATACTTCACAAGTACAATGTGCATTTTTCTGGGGCTTACTTTGAAAGAATATCAGATTCATATCGATAGCAAACAATTTTAAGAGACTATATTACAGTGTGGCTCTTATAAAAGTGTGAGAACACATCCTCTCTCTCAGAGTCTCTCTTTGTCTTTCCATTTACGTGGAGAATAAGGAAGTGTGTGTAATTTATTACTATTAAGGAACTTTATGAATGGTCTTTCTCATATTTCCCCCTTGGAAGCCATTAGATAATCTGTTTTTGTAATACTGAGTCAAACATTTGGTTTAATATTCTTTTTCAGAACAGACCACATAATCATAGGATTATTAGACATGTCATAATTTTTAGAGGTGTCTTAAACCCATGCATGGCTATTCCTGTGCTGAGTTTTCTAAAGTTACAATCTTTAATTCTTGTTCTCAAAAGCAAACAAACAAAAAATGTTACCCAAGATGCACATAAAATATGCATTAAAGGCGTTTCCTACTCTATGTTTTTTTATTATCCCTCTACCTTACCACCCACCAGCGTTGTGGATTTAAGAGAGTCGACATAATTGAGTAAGTAAATTACCAAAAACCTAGGCAGCTGTTGCAGACACCTAGCAATTGGCTGTTCCTTGGTTCTAATGTTCTCCTATTAGCACATTAAAACAAGCAGAAAGGGGGCTCTTAATTATGCCTTACTTTATGGGAGCACAATAAATTCCTTTTGTTGACCTTACTGCAAAGCTCAATGGTGTTTTTGTGCGGTGTTGAATTAAGAGATATCAAAAGTCATAGATTGAAGGATTATTCTGAGCATTTCAAGAACGTGTAAGTAGGTAGTAATGAACCCCCAGTACGACCAAATCTGCTCGTCTGAACGCGAAAGTACCCGTTATTCAACATTTCAAACTGACAGCTTGTAAATGTAAATTTTATTAAATGCACAGCAATAAAAATTTGTAGGTTTCTGTCACTTTGAATTTTAGTGGCTCCAAATGAGGCCTCTAGCCTTTTAAATCACAGCAGGTAAAAGCAGAACTCTCAAGCATTCAACATTTTAAAACGGGAACCTTTTTCGGGTTTCACTATGTGCCTTTGCTCACATAATATCCTTTGCAGGATTCAAGAATGGGTGTGTTATGTCACTTAACAGGCTTGCATTTTCCACTACCTTTATATCACAGTTCACAAAATGTTTCCCTGGCAACATTAGGAGAGAGGGAGGGAGATAAGAGAGGAAAAGAGGGGGTAGGTGCTTAAAAGGAAATAAAGAAATTAAAGAGATAAAGAGAAAGATAAATCAAGAAGGATATAGGAAGGTGCATCCTATTAATGGTTCACAATATGAATGGATGCATTTTTAAAAAACTAGTCAAGCTCCTTCTCATGGGCATTATGGAAAATATAAACCTGGGGTGCCTGGGTGGCTCAGTAGGTTAAAGCCTCTGCTTTCGGCTCAGGTCATGATCTCAGGGGAGCCTGCTTCCCCCTCTCTCTCTCTCTGCCTGCCTCTCTGCCTCCTTGTGATTTCTCTCCCTCTGTGAAATAAATAAATAAAATCTTAAAAAAAAAAGAAAAGAAAATATAAACCTGATTGAAGTCATATAAAATAAACATATAGTGAGAAAATATTGTGGGGAATACAATCTTAGTTAAAAATGCCTTGAGGACTTCTGAAACCTGGAAAGAAAATCAAAAACATGCATGCATCAAGGCTCAGTTTATTGGACAAAATGATGATTGGTGTTTCATTTAAGGAAGTTAGATTTAAATAACAGTTGTTTCCTATGTTCTAGCCTTGCTTCTTAACAGAAGCAGTTCATTTCTCTAGTTGTTGTCCTATAGAGAAGTAGTTTCAACTGATAACCTGACAAATGTCAGAATTTAAACATAGTACTTGAATATGCAGTTTGTCACATGATATTATTTTACCTTGGTGAATATTGTTGCCATAAGTGACTTTTCTGATGAGACTTAGGAGAAGGCATTTGGCCACCTGCAGTTGTTAAATATCCCCCTGGCACTTTTGCTAAGATTTGAAGTATTACCCCGTGTTTTGGCCACATTCCAGTTTGGGCTAATGGCATTCGTCCTTTCGAAGTTTCCTTTGCGGTTTTAATTGGGTCTGACCCTTTTCTTCACTTTGGGGAGCCTTCCCCCTGCCTCCCAAAACATTCCCATTCTGGCAGAAAGAGGGAAACAGCCTTCCCTTCTTCGACTACATTTCTGAGAGTATTAGGATGTTCTATACATGATCAAAGTAGTTAAAGGTGAATTTCAACACTGTGCATGTGTAAGTATTAGAAGACATTTAGCATTTCTAAATTATAAACATTATTTGGTGGGTGCAGAGAGTCTTTCTTCAGAAGATGTTAATTCTAAAGTATTTAAGGGATGATGTAAAGCAGTTATTTTAATCTCAGAATTTCAACAGCTCATTTTTCAAAGTGGCGGAAATCAAGAATGCTTTATGATAATAATTTATACATATTTAAAGATTGTGATTACTAAGACAGTAACTGCATCTTGGGAGGCTAACTTTCCTTTCTGTATTAAAGACCAAAATCCTTTCTTTAAGACCTGTGTCTTGAAGACCTGTGTCAGCTAACACCCTACTTGAAGCTGTTCCGATTTCAATAACTCTTGCCATTGTCTCACCTACTGAAGGAAGACTAAAGTATGGAGTACATGCCAATCAGATGGTTCTTAAGTTTCCTTAGCTAATATGTTTAAATTTGAGAGGTGGTTACTTTTGAGAATATTTCGGTTTCCGGTTTCTCATCTTGCCTTATCACTTCTGGCTGGATCTGCTGCCAAGGTCAACTCTGTCTTGTTCGGACTACCAGTATTTGGGTGGATCACTGCCCAAGGGAGGGAGGTGAAATAAACATGGACAAGTGGCCTTAAAATCATGGAATGTCAGAGTTAGAATTTCAAGGGTCACGTTCAGCCACCTTATTTTTTTTTAAAGATTTTATTTATTTATTTCACAGAGGGAGAGAGATCACAAGGAGGCAGAGAGGCAGGCGGGGGGGNAGAGAGGGGGAAGCAGGCTCCCCGCTGAGCAGGGAGCCCGATGCGGGCCTCGATCCCAGGACCCTGAGATCATGACCTGAGCCGAAAGCAGAGGCTTTAACCCACTGAGCCACCCAGGCGCCCATCAGCCACCTTATTTTAACCTAATTCATGTTTTTTTTCTTTTTTTTATTTCAAATTACATTAGTAATATATGACTATTAAAAATACATGTTATATAAGGTAAAATAATTTATTGTCCCTTCATCCCCCTCAACCTGGAACCTTCCCAGTAGTGATTACCGATGTTACTTTGGCATCAGTCCTTCCAGACACAAGTGTATTTTCATACATAATTTTGTTTTATAGGATTTATTTCAGATATAAATGGAATCATACCGTACTCCTTATGTAACCTTTCATCTTGTAATATTAGTTAAAAACTTTCCATATTAGTACATATAGATATACCTAATTTTTTTTATTTTTGATATACCTAATTTTTGATTGGGGCTTGTAAATCCATCCTATTAAGCAACTCCCAATGTTTCAATATTATAACCATGTACTTTGTCCCTCTTTACATACAAGTGGGATTATTGCTCTGGAGCAAATAACTGTGGACTGTGCCGAAATCTTCTTATTTTATAATTGTGGACCCCAGGGTCCATAGAGTTGGACTGGTTTTCCTAAGGACCCACAGTTTTGGCAAAGCCAGGACCGAAACCCCGGTCTCCTGATTTGTAGTTCACTGACTTTTCTGTGACACCGTATATGGTGGCTACTTGGAGGCTCTGCCCTAATCCTCTGTTCATAGCAAACGCTTTCCTCCTCAGAGGCTGGGGCAGCAGCTTCTGGCAGCTCACAGCCGCATTCCTCACAGAGGACTGCCCTTGGCTGCAGGAGACTGCTCTGGCCAACGTTATGCCCCCCTCCCAGAGCGTGTCTCATGGTGAGAGACTGGCTGATTTAAGAATGCAAAGATCTGGGGCATCTGGGTGGCTCAGTGGGTTAAAATCTCTGCCTTCAGCTCAGGTCATGACCTCAGAGTCCTGGGATCGAGCCCCGCATCGGGCTCTCTGCTCAGCGGGGAACCTGCTTCCTCCTCTCTCTGCCTGCCTCTCTGCCTACTTGTGATCTCTCTCTGTCAAATAAATAAATAAAATCTTAAAAAAAAAAAAAAGAATACAAAGATCTGGCTCTCCTCTTTCAATTTGGGACAACTCTGAAGAGCCCCACCAGCTCCTGAGCACCACGTGTGGTGGGCCGCGGGCTGAGGCCTCAGTCGTAACTGTGTTCAGGTCAGCTAGCTCTTCATGCTGCTCAGTCCTGACTTCCCTGTGGGAATATCTCACTGGAGCACTCGCCAATCAACCTTCTGCATGCAAGTCTCTGGCTCGAAATCTGTTTTCAAGGAATCCCACCCAAGAAACGATATAGCTTCATGTATATCTTCCCAAACTCTGAACTTGGAAGATCAGAGGCGGGACAAAAAATAATGTGTAAAACTAAGCAGTGTCAACAGATCCGGGATTCCTGTAGGCTTTAAGACTAAGTGTAAGTATGTAGGGCTAAGCATGGCACAGAAACAGTCCTAGAAGGAAAAGGTGCAGAAAGAGGAATGAAGGGGGAGATATAGAGATGAGAGGAGCTTCTTTAAATCATTTTTTGGAAAGAGAGAGGATAAACATTAACAAATAAACAGACATAATAGAATGGAGAAATTTTGTTCGGCAGAGTACCATTTTTAGGGATAGGGCTATCATTTAGGATAATGCAGAGATTCCTGTGATCCTCTCCCATTTCCCAACTTGCCCACAACACCCTCAACCCAAATATGCAGGCATAGGCTGGCGCCAAGAGCTCAGAGGTTAGAGAAGGAGAAGTCTAAAGTTCTAAGGGAAATCAGGAAGAAGAGAGATGAAAAGAGGGTAGCTGCCTGTTGCCTAAAAAAGACCAAAAGGTGGGACCTGGGCAGAAAGGAGGTTGAAATATAACTTTGAAGGATAAGAAAGTCTGAAGGGATTTCTGTCAAGTTGTTCCCTATGGACTATGCAATTCAAGACAGCTTCCCCTCACCCTTTCTCAGGTAAGTGTCCTTCCCTACCAAGGACTTTGTTTAGTGACCCTGCCCCCCCAGCTTCCACTGATTAGACTTGTAATAGATCCCCAGACCCAACTGGAACAGTGAAATTTTGGAACTGGGATTCAGAGACAGAGAATTCATCTGTGCATGCAATCGGAATTACAATAATGTAAGCCCAGGAGCTGAAGCATGGCTGTCTTCCAGACAAGGAAGCAAAGAAGACCAGGCTAACTAAAGTGGAATACATTATATGCAAACAGAAAAAAAAAAAAAAAAGGAGATACAGGCAGAGTACTCTGTGTTCTGTATGGATTTCTAGGTCTAGCTTCAAGTGTTCTGGGATGCTCAACTCCATTCTTGTCCTTTGGTTCTGTAGAACACTCCTGTATCCTGATAAAGAAATAAGTCTATGGGCACCTGGGTGGCTCAGTGGGTTAAAGCCTCTGCCTTCGGCTCAGGTCATGATCTCAGGGTCCTGGGATCGAGCCCACATCGGCCTCCCTGCTCAGCGGGGAGCCTGCTTCCTCCTCTCTCTCTGCCTGCCTCTCAGCCTACTTGTGATCTGATCTCTCTCTGTGTCAAATAAATAAATAAAATCTTAAAAAAAAAAAGAAATAAGTCTAGTTCCAAGTCATATTTTACTACTTTACTCAAAAGAGTTTTCCACTTCTGGGTTTTTTATGTGAAGAAAACAGAAACCCTAAGTCAAAAAATATCTGCAGCCCCATGTTCGTTGCAGAATTACTTACCATAACTAAGACATGGGAGCAACCCAAGTGGTCACTGATGAACGAATGGATAAAGAAAATGCGGTGTGCACACACACACACACACACACACATACACACACACACACACACCCCAGAATATCACTCAGCCATATAAATGAAGGAAATCTTGCCCCTTGTGACAACGTGGATGGACCTGGAGGGCATTATGCCAACTGAAATAAGTCAGACAAAGAAAAATACTGTGTGATCTCACACTTATATATGGAACATGGAATCTAAAAGGAAACAAAAGAAAGAAAAAAGAAACGGAGCTCATAGATACTGAGAACAGATTAGTGATCACCCAAAATGGGGAGTGGGGGTGGATGAAATGAGTAAAGGGGGTCAAAAGGTACAAATTTCCAGCTGGAAGTTGAATAAGTCCTGGGGATGCAATGTACAACATGGTGACTATTGTTTATGATACCATATATTTGAAAGTTGCTAAGAGAGTAGATCTTAAAAAGTTTTCATCACAAGAAAAATAATTGCAGCTATGTGAGGTGATGGATGATAATGAGACTTATTTTGGTGGCTATCTTGTTTTACACCTGATACTAATTCAATGTTATGTGTCAATTATATATCAATAAAAAAATCTTAACTAAGATGTTGGTACCAGAAGTTGTGTTGCAAACAATAGTCTGTTAGAGAACATGTAGAACTGGTTCAGTTGAAGTGATATAAGATGAGGTAAATAATGAAGATTTCTCTAGCGTGGGACAGGAAAGCAGCTTGATTTAGTTACGTGCAACGGTAAAAATTGGCTAATGATTGCAGTGAGGAGAGGGAAAATGCCAAGGGAAACCATTTCACACATTCCCTTAGAGATCACTAGAGAAAGGAAATGGGCATAGAAAGGAGAATCCAGTGTTTATCAGGTAAAAGTGTTCAGGAAGTGAATTAATAACAGTACGTCTTTGGATGAAGAAAATGTTAGGAAGAAGCAAAGCCAAATTTACATTTAAATCTGACTAAATATTCTGAGTCCTTACAAATGAAAAAAGCAAAATGTAGAATGGCGTGTATCATATTTGCGTAAAAAAATAGAGGGGTTGCGTGTTAGTTTCCCAGGGCTGCTCTAACAAAGAAGCACAAACTGAGAACTTAAGGGGATGCCTGAATGGCTCAGTCGTTAGGCCTCTGCCTTCGGCTCAGGTCACAATCCTACATCGAGTCCCACATCGGGCTCCGTGCTTGGTGGGGAGCCAGCTTCTCCCTCTCCCACTCCCCTTGCTAGTGTTCCCTCTCTCACTGATCTCTCTCTGTCAAATAAGTAAATAAAATCTTAAAAAAAACAACAAAACTGAGGGCTTAAAACAACAAGAATTTATTCTCTCAATCAGGAAGGAGACAAACCGTAAGAGACTCTTAATCTCACGAAACAAACTGAGGGTTACTGGGGGGTGGGAGGGTAGGGATAGGGTGGATGGGTTATGGACACCGGGGAGGGTTTGTGCTATGGTGAGTGCTGTGAAAGGTGTAAGCCTCATGATTCACAGACCTGTACCCCTGGGGCAAATAAAAAAAAAAAAAAAANGGGGCATAAAAAAAAAAAAAAAGAATTTATTCTTTCATGGTTCTGGAGTCGAGAAGTCCAAAATTGAAGTGTCCCCAGGGCCACACTTTCCCCGAAGGCTCTAGGGGAGAATCTTCCTTTGCCTCTTCCGGCTTCAGGTGGCTCCAGACATTCCTTGGTTTATAGCAAGATGACTCCAACCTCTGCCTCTGTCTTCAAGTGGCCTCCTCCTCTCTCTGTTCTCGGTGTCTTCACATGGACTTCTGTCTTCGCTCTCTCTTCTTCTCACAAGAACACCAGTTTTAAAGGCCCACACCAATGACCTCATTTTAACTTGAGGACATCTGCAAAGATCCTATCTCCAAATACGGTCCCATTAACGGAGGTGGTGAGCTGGATGGTTAGGACTTCAATTTTTTTTTTTTTTTTTTTTTGGGGGGGGGAANGGGTTGTGTGTAAATACATGTTTCATGATTCAGTAGACAAACGTTTTTCAAACTGTGGATATTGTAGTTGGTATCTTGCAAAAAGGGCAGCAACAATGTCTCCTGTTCTAGGTACTCTCCTGCAGCCTGAGCTTGCCACTCCTCCATGGGTAAATGAAGTATTATTCCCCCTCCCTGGAATACAGTCCTGACTTAGTGACCTGCTGCAACCAGTCGAATGCAGCGCAAGTGACATCCTATAACTACTGAGGCTTCGTCAGAAGAAGCTTTGCAGCTTCTGCCTAGGTGTTTGGAATGCATGCTTTCTGGTCGCACCTTCTCAAGATGCTCCCCCTGGGAACACAGCCACCATCCCGTAAGAAGCCCAAGATGCAGTGAGAAGCTGCAAGGAGACCCCTCAGCTCCCATGACCCAAGTCTTCAAGTCATCCTTGCATTGGATCTAGGCATTGAATGAAGAAGCCTGCTGATTACTCCAGACCCAAGGCCTTTAGGTCATTCTCTGCCATTTGATTCTTCCCAGCTGTAGCCCCAGGCATTGCAAAACACAGACAAACGCCCCCTGCTGTGCTTTGCCTAAATTCTTGACCGACAGAAACCCTGAATATAATAAAATGGTGCTTGTTTCCTGCCACCAGTTGGAGGTGATTTGTTATGCAGCAACAGTAGCTGGAATGCCAGGTCACAACTCATTAATGGGTTATAATATGAATGAGGTGGGGTGCTAAAAATTAAGCTAAGAATTAAACATTTTGTATTTTGTATCTTGAGATTTTACATAAAAATATAAATAGCATAGGGCGCCTGGGTGGTTCAGTGGGTTAAAGCCTCTGCTTTCGGCTCAGGTCATGATCTCAGGGTCCTGGGATCGAGGCCCGCATCGGGCTCCCTGCTCGGCGGGGAGCCTGCTTCCCCCTCTCTCTGCCTGCTCTCTCTGCCTCCTTGTGATCTCTCTCCCTCTGTGAAATAAATAAATAAAATCTTTAAAAATATATATATAAATAGCATATATTTGTTAAATTTCATAGTTACGTTTCTTAAGTATGGGGCGCCTGGGTGGCTCAGTCAGTTAAGTCTTTACCTTCAGCTCAGGTCATGATCTCGGGGTCCTGGGATCAAGGCCCTCTGTCTGCTTCTCCCACTCTGCTACTCCCCCTGTGTGCTCTCTGTCTCTCTTTCTCTCTCCCTCAAATCAATAAATTTTTAAAAATCTTTTTAAAAAGCTTCTTAAAATTGCCAGTATATCAATGAATAATACCAGTGATAGTGGGAATCCTCTTACCAACCTCAAATAGAAACTTTCAATATTTTAACACTAAAGGTAATATTTGCTGTAGGCTTTCTGTAAATTCCTTTAACAAAATAGGAGAGTCCTTTTCACTTCTGGTTTGCTTCAATGATTTTTTTTTTGGTAATTTTTAATTTTTGTTTATTTTTAAATGTTTATTTATTTATTTATTTTTAGTAATCTCTGCACCGATGTGGAGCTCAAACTCATGACCCTGAGATCAAATGTCACATGCTTTCCCAACTGAGCTGGCCAGTCACTCCTAAAAGGATTTTTTTAAATCATGAAAGGATGTTGAATTCTTCTGAATTGAAATCTTTTTATCCATCTATTGAGATGGTCATAATTTGTATCCTTTAATCTTTAAATGTAGTATGTGATAGTATTTAATTTTATGGTGTCAAACCAACCTTCTATTACCTGTGGTAAGTGCTACTTCATCAAGACTTGACACCACTTTGCCGTATTTATACCTTTCTTTCCCTGGTTTATATGCTATTATTGTGATGTATTTTAATCCTACCCTTTTAAATACTAGAAGATATGATAATGATTATTATGATTATATATTCAATGTTCATTTTTTACCCACATGTTTATCACTTTCTTTGCTCTTCTTCCATGTCAGTCCCCATGGGATCGTGTTTCCTGCCTAAAGTGTGGTTCTTAAAATTTTCTTTAGATTACATCTAATGGTGGTTACCCACTTTTACTAGCCTGAAAATATGTTAATTTTATCTTTTCCCTTGTGCAATATTTTCTCCGTATGTAGAAATCTAGCATGACAGTTATTTTCTGGTAGAGCGTTGAAAATTCCATTCCCCAGTCTTCTGACTTCAACTGTGGCTGCTGAGAAGTCAGGGGTCAATTCACTACTCTTTTAGTGATAGCTTGCAGATCCTCTCTTTGTCTTTGAAGTTCTGTATTTTCACAGGATGCATTGCGGTGTGAATTTATTTTTATTTAACTTGTTTAAGATTCACTGTGATTCTTGAATCAGTAGATGAATGTTATGTATCAGTTTTTAGAAAATTCTCCCCCCTTATCACCACAACTCTGGCCCCTTAGCATCTACCCTGTTTTTCTTTTTTAACATCTTAATTTTATTTTATTTTTTTCGGTGATCCAAGATTCATTGTTTAGGTACCACACCCAGTGCTCCATGCAATACGTGCCCTCCTCAATACCCACCACCAGGCTCACCCATCCCTCCACCTCCCTCTCCTCCATAACCCTCAGTTTGTTTCTCAGAGTCCACAGTCTCTCATGGTTCATCTCCCCCTCCAATTTACCCCAGTTCACTTTCCTTTCCTTCTCCTAGAGTCCTCCATGTTATTCCTTATGTTCCACAAGTAAGTGAAACCATATGATAATTGACTTTCTCTGCTTGACTTATTTCACTCAGCATAATCTCCTCCAGACCTGTCCATGTTGATACAAAAGTTGGGTATTCATCCTTTCTGATGGCTGTGTAATATTCCATTATATATATGGACCACATCTTCTTTATCCATTCGTCTGTTGAAGGGCATCTTGGCTCTTTCCAGAAGCATCCACCCTGTTTCCTCTTTGGTTGTGTTCTGGACTCAGATTAGATTCCTGATAGAGCTCTTCACTTTATCCTATATGTTTCTCAACTTTTATTTCATATGCTTTACCTTTTCCTTTCTGTGTTGCATCCTGAATTCTGTCATCTGGACTGTTTTCTAATTCACCAACTCTTTTATCATTTGTGTCAAATCTCCTTGTTGTGTTTTTAATCTTAATTATTTTAATTTTCATGTTAAGAAATACTATTTGATGTTTTTATATCTACCATGTTATTTTTAATAAAGTCCTCTTTCCTGCAAATAAATTGAAGCTTTCAAGCTTACCTTTAACTCCTTAAACATACCAAGCAGATTTTCTTCATGATCAATATCAATAATTCTATTATATTAGTCATGTAGGTCTGGTTTATGCTGCCTGTTTTCTCAGCTGATTTTTATTTAGAGTGCTGTATTTCTTTGTGTCGCAAGATATCTTTATGAATTGTTTATTTTTCTTGGAAAACTAATTGTGGGGATGTTTTGTGGCATAGAGTATGGGTGTCTACCTCCAGAAATGATTTGCTTTTTTTTCCATATGCCTAAGAGCACTAAGGTTGGAGATCTACTTTATCTCAATTCATGGCTTGAATTTTATCAGTTATTTAAGTCTTCCCTCATAGCTTGCCTTTTAACTTTGTATACAGTGTTTTTTTTTAATTAATTAATTTATTTGAGAGAGAGAGTGAGAGCAGGAGGAGGGGCAGAGGAAGACAAGCGGACTCCTTGCTGAGCAGGGACCTTGACGTGGGCTTGATCCCAAGACTTCAAGGTCATGACCTGAGCCAAAATTGAGATCAGGATGCTCAACCGACTGAGTCACCCAGGTGCTCCGTTTACAATGTTTTTTTATTGAACTAAAGTTTTTTTTTTTAATATTAAGGAGAGCATTAAAGTTTTCCTTTGTCGTTTTGTTTTTACTCCTAAGAGGTCCTTCCCTACTCTAAGTCATATGTTCTGTATTTTTTATGTAAAATACTATAAAGTTTGATTTTTCTATCTGTAAATTATTTTTATTCATAGTGTAAGATAGAACACTTATTTTTTCTTCTTAATGAATATTCAGTAGTCCAAGTGTCAATTACTAGATAGTTCATCCTTTCCTTGCTGATTTAAAGTACCACGTTTTAGTGTGTGTATGAGTCTGTTTCTGGGTTCTCTATTCTGTCCCAGTGGTGCCTTTATCTCCACACTTTCTGCTTAACTTGCTTTTCTTTTTCAAAATTACTTGACTACCAACTTTTAAGATCATCCTGTCAAGTACCACATTCAAACCTGTTTGAAAATTAATTGAAATTGGGTAGAATTTATGTAGATTTGGGTCTATTTTACAGTAACTTTTAAAAATAGTTGAGTCTTTCTACCTGTGAATATAGTCTGTATCTTCATTTTATTTCTTCAATGATGTGTTATAATATTCTCAACAAAGTTTTTGAACGCCTTCTGTTCCTCTTTACCTTTGTAATTTTTGTGTTTGCTTGTGAATGGTTTCTTTTTTTAAAATTATACTTTCTAGTTGATTTAGCTGGTCTTTAGAAATACTATTAGTAGGGGTGCCTGAGTGGCTCAGTCAGTTAAGCATCTGACTATTGGTTTCTGCTCAGGTCTTGATCTTTGTGTTGGGAGATCAGGCTCTGTGCTCCACAAGGAGTCTGCTTCCCCTGTGCCTCTCCCTCTGGCTCCCCTCCCCCCAACTCTCTCTCTAAAAAATAAATAAATAAATAAATATGAAAAAAAAAAAAGAAATACTGTTAGTTTTTGTATGTTGATCTTGTATCCAGCAATCTTAACGAACTATAAGTTTGTTAGAATGTTTTAATACTCTAAGTTTTTTCATACTAGAAGTTTATTAGAATGTTTCCTTGACTTTTTGATATAGTTGATCATATCACCTACGGAGGCCGTTTTGTCTTTTCTTTTTCACTGTTTATTCTACCCGAAGTATTGAATGGTAAGCATTCTTGTTTATTTCCAACTTAGGAATGCTTCAGTAGTTTTGCCATTAAGTGTGATGAAGGTTGTAAGAGTTTTGAAGATTTTGAGAGTTATTTTTTTCTAACAGATTATGTAAGTTCCCTTTATTCCTCATTTTCTAAGAGTTTTTTTTATCCTTAATTAATATGGACTCTTGCTCAATGCACTTTTTATCTAAGATTGAAAGATATAAGTTCTTTTATCTTTACAAGACCTGATGTCACTTATGCCCATAGTTTCAGTTCTGTCTATGTCTTTAATTTTCTGATTCAACGTGGGTTGTATCTTGAATTCTATTTTTATACTTTATTCAATTTTATATGTACACAATATAGGAAATTGCCTGAAAGCAAAAGATTATAGAACTATTTTTTAAAAGATTTTATTTATTCATTTGAGAGAGCATGAGCGGAGGGAGAGGCAGAGGGAGAAGCAGACTCCCCACCCCACTGAGCAGGAAGACTGACTCAGGGCTTGATCCCAGGACCCTGAGATCATGACCTGAGCTGAAGGCAGACGCTTAACCATCTGAGCCACCCAGGAGCCCCTGTGGAACTGTTTTAACAAGAAGTTTGATTGATAGGTGTAGTAGGTGGCTCCTAAAAAAATATGTCCATATTCTAACCTCTGGGACCTGTAAACATGACCTTGTTTAAAATGTGTCTTTACAGATGTTATTAAGTTAAGGATCTCAAGATGAGATCATTCTAGATTATCTAGGTGAGCTCTAAATCTAATGACAAGTATCATTTGTAGAGACATACAGAGGAGGAAGGTGGATTCTTTACATGGCCTTCTCTTCCTTCTTTCTGAATCATGCAGCCACAAGCCAAGAACTGCCTAGAGCCACCAGAAACAGAAGAAGCAGAAAAGTTTCTCCACTAGAGTCTAGAGGGAGTGCAGCTCTATGGACAATTTGGTTTTGGACTTCTGGCTTTCAGAACGGTGAGACAATAATTTCTGTTGGGGCAATTTGTTATGACATTCAGAAAACTAATAGAGTAGGGATTCTTTATTTATTCTTGTTATTAATTCTGTCTCTATATGCTGCCAACCTCTTCCATGAGACTCTTGTTTTTTATTTTTATTATTTTTTAAAAGATTTTATTTATTTATTTGACAGAGAGAGAGAGAGAGAGATCACAAGTAGGCAGAGAGGCAGGCAGAAAGAGAGGAGGAAGCAGGCTCCCCGCTGAGCAGAGAGCCCGACGTGGGCCTCGATCCCAGGACCCTGAGATCATGACCTGAACCGAAGGCAGAGGCTTTAACCCACTGAGCCACCCAGGTGCCCAAGACTCTTGTTTTTTAAATGCGTATGGGTGATCATCAACTCTTTTCACACAGTGAGTCCATTGTCTGCTAAAATACCTCTGAGGATTTTCCCCCCATATTTATATATATATATTTGTAATTAAGGTAAAGGTGGAGTCATTGCAGTCTCCTGGAAAGGTATGTTTCCTATGAGAGGCACTGATAGCAGAGTAGTCTCTTGGCAAAAACAAATCAACTCTGAAGTTGTTATTATTGACGGTACCAAAATAAGGTAGGATTGTACTTTCATGTGGAACACGAAGACAGCATTTTTGTTATTCTGGGAGAATCAGAGAGGGAAAATAGATCTGTAAGATTTATGAACAATAAACTACTGGAGCTCAAATTCATTCGGCATGTACTCAGGTAAAAATTCTGTGTGCATTTGTGTGTGCGTGCATGTGTGTGTGTGTTAGTGTCATTGTTTATACTATTTAAGATGTAGCCTTTTGTAATTTCCTGTATCTTCTTTTCTTAGTCTGAGATATAACTTTGTTTTTATAAACATTTCTCTTTAGAATGACTTAAATCTAGAAGCTCTCAGCAGATACACAGTGCTTCTAATAGTTATTACGCCACGACTATCAATGGATCACAATTCGGTAGGTCAAAAATTAAGTGCATTGTCTAAATAGAAAATTATTTTCAAGGTTTTTAGGATAAGATACTGCATTGCCATTATCTCCCAAAGCGTGGCTCTTCCCCCACCTTGGTCACCAGTAGAGGACCTCCACATGCACTCACATTAGTAGATATTTTTCTCATTTGCTCACAAGAAAAATTGATATTTTGAGTGAGGGCTTTGGAGAGGAGAAGCTGGAGTCTCTAAGTTTAGTGTATCATACAGGGGAGCTCCGAGACAGGTATTTTTCCCTCAAGTACTTCAGCTGTGACCTGAACTACCGGAGCTCAAATTCAACATAATTGCAGCACAGCAAGGAGTCCCTTCTGGAAACCAGCTGCTTGATCAAGGATTCATTTATCAGGAGGATTATGACTCCAAACATTTTTCTAAACTGTTGTGGCCATTTAAAGGGGGAAAAAAAGAGAGGAGTCTGGGGAACTAATTAGGAAGGAGTGGCTCCCCTCCGAGTCTTGACCTTAACCCCACTGAGAAAGTATGGGGTTTACTTTACCTAAGTTAGAAAAGAACATAAATAGTTGGCAAAAATGCTTTGTGGTATGAGTTCCAGCAGGTAATGAATTGGCCTGATACAGAGAAAGAGAAAAAAACTAAAACAAAAGAAAAACTCCAAGTGCTTTAAAAATAGCAATTAAATGTATCACTATGGCATATTATTATTTTGCACTTATTTTCCTGATTACAAGGAAATAAATTGTGATTAGCAAATAGAATATAACATGCAAACCTTTTTCTTTTTGTCTTTGGCAGGTTATGAAGTTTACCACAATTCTATCATTCCCTTTAGTATATTGTGTTTTCTTTTTTTTATTTTTATTTTTTATTTTTTTTTAAAGATTTTTTTTATTTATTCATTTGACACAGAGAGAGAGATTACAAGTAGGCAGAGAGGCAGTCAGAGAGAGGAGAGAGGAGGAAGCAGGCTCCCTGCCGAGCAGAGAGCCCGATGTGGGCCTCGATCCCAGGACCCTGGGATCATGACCTGAGCCGAAGGCAGCGGCTTTAACCCACTGAGCCACCCAGGCGCCCTNTGTTTTCTTTATCCACATTAATGCCCTTCATTAATTTGGAAAATTCTCAGGCTTTTCCTTGCAGAATATCACTTCTGCATCTTCTCTACTCTGTCTCTTGCTGACTCCTGTTGAATGTTGTACCTTTTCATCTTATTCTCCATGTGTCATAATCCCTCTTTCTTGTGTTTTTTGTATCTCCTGAAATATTTGCATTACATTCTAGATAATTTCATTATATCCACCTTCAAGTTACTGAGCTGTTTCCAATGTACTATTGACTCCATTCACTAGGAGTTCAATTTCAGTGACTACAGTTTTCATTTCTCAAAGTTCCATTTGTTTTTAAAGACAGAGTGTTCATTTTTGAAAGTCTTTGCTGGCATGTTGGGAGGACTTCATAGAGTTTATAGTCTGCAAAACCGATAGACACAGAAATTTAGCTTCTTTGCAAATCCATTTGTACTATAATAAATAAACTGTCAGACAGAAGATAATGTAATAGTCTGAAAGCTCAAATTGACAAAAGCAAGGGCTTGCACATCCTGTATCGTTCACAGGGTTCTTTAGCATACCGGTATTTAGTTTGATCTTCTAGTAATCTTATGAGATGCTTATTCTTAGTTCCATTTTATGACTAATGGAACTGAGGCTCAGAGACTTACCTAAGGCCTTCAAGCTAGTAATAAGTGGAGCTGAAATTATACCCGTGCTCAATGCCTCTCAATCTTTCCCATATTTTCCCAGTATATATCCTTAAATAATTTTTGTGTATTTACCATGGAATAGTGGAGGACTGAGTAATTAGGGAAAGGTGTGCTTCATTCCATTATCTAAGAACTAAATTCTCTCTGGAAAAAGCTAATGAGGCTCAGCCAAAGATAACTCCAAATGTTTTCTCAAAATGACAACAGATTTTCAGAATTATTTATTTTCCCCTATTTTTTAAAACTATTTCTTGCTTTATTTTTTCTACTTTTGTGCCCCCTCTTTTCAGACCTTATGTTCTATATAGCAATTTACAAAATGTTAAGTCTACTTGGATCATTACGAGGATGAAGTTAGATGATGTACAACCAAGTTCCTCATAAGGGATCTGGTTCATGATGGGCATTCAAAAAAGCAGAAATTTGTAGATTATTTTATTTGCAAAGAAGGTATACTGCTAGTCCAATGAAGTCATAATTCATCTCGTATTCCTTATAGCATGTATCTGTTGGCGTTCTCCAGAGAAACAGAACCACTAGTGTGCATGTGCGTGTGCCTGTGTAGAGAGAGATGGAGAGAGAGAAAGCCTGATTTTAAAGAATTGGCTCACGTGATTGTGGGAGACTGGTAAGTCTGAAATTTGTAGGGTGGTCTGGCAGACTGGAAACAAGCAGGATTTCTTTGTTGCCATCTTGAGGTAGAATTTCTTCTCCCGGAAACCTCAGTTTTTGAAAATTAGCCATCACCCAGTGTGTAGTATTAATCCACAGCTTTGTGTAAACAGAGCCTATATCACGTGTTTTATTGAATTCCATTAAATTATTTTTTTAGAAGAATGTTTCTTACATATCACATCAAACTTTAATTTATCCCTATTTAGTCAAAAAGCTTATTCCTTCCCTTTGCTCACCTTCCAAAAACGATATTTGAAAAATACTGGCATCATCAACTTAACTGTAGAGCTTGCCATGGTGACTGCTTTTTGGCAAACTTCATTTGAATATTTATATTCTAATGGGCTTTCTTGATATCAAAATGAGACGCTTCAATAATAGGTCCTAACATAGATATATACAGTCCTAAGCACTGTATATATATTTTCTTTTTAAGATTTTCTTTTATTTTTTTACTCTTCTTTTAAGATTTTATTTTATTTATTTGAAGTGGGGGAGGGGCAGAGGAAGCGGGATAAGCAGACTCCCCACTGAGCATGCCCCCCCACCCCCGCAGGCTTGATCCCAGACCCCAGATCATGACCTGAGGTGAAACCAAGAGTGGGGCACTTTAACCCACCACGCCACCCAGGGGCCCCTTAAGATTTTATTTTTAAGTGATCTCTATGCCCAACGTGGGGCTCGAGCTCACATCCCGGAGATGAAGTGTCTCATGTTCTACCAACTGAGCCAACCAGGCACCCCTGTATACATATTATTGATAAGCTTTATAAAACCCCATGAAGTAAATACTATTACTCTAATCTCTATTTTATAGACGAGGAAATGGAAACTCAGAGGATTTAAATGACTTGTCCAAAGTCACAAACTTGAATACAAGTGAAAATCAGATTTGTTTGATTCTAGGCTACAGTTTTAACCACTATGCTTGAGCAGCAATTCATGTTCTTATGATACTAGTTTATTTATTTTAGTAACAATACCTAAGGCACTGGACCCTCCTTAAGTACGTTCTGAGTCAAAGCATATTTATTTACAAGATTATTTATTTATTTATTTGACAGAGAGAGAGAGAGAGAGAGAAGGAACACAAGCAGGGGGAGTGGGAGAGGGAGAAGCAGGCCTCCCGCCAAGCAGGGAGCCCGATGTGGGGCTCCATCCCAGGACCCTGGGATCACGACCTGAGCCAAAGGCAGACACGTTAACGACGGAGCCACCCAGGTGTCCCAAAGCATTTTTATATAGTAAGACTGAACTCTTGATATATGTAGGAGAATTGAGGCCTTTTTCACGTGAACCTTTCTACAATAAGGATCTAAGTATTGGAAAGCAGTGTCTTAACTACTTCTAAGATTTTTCTCCTGGAATTTTTTAGTTTAAAAGTAGAGTTTCTCATATAATGTTTTATGCAACCTTAGTTCTATATAATATCGGTAAAGAGTATTTGGAAAAAGGGCTCTTTGGTCAAGTAAGTTTGGGTAATTTGGGGTTTAAAAAGTCCAAAGAGATTGTTTTCTTCAGTATTTCTCAGAGTGCGCTGTGATCAAAGGCATGGTTGCTTTGCAAACGTGGGGTAGCTATAGCCACTTCTAAACTTTATTTGAGTAGCAATTCATGGGCCTAGTATCCCCAAGAACACACTTTTGGGAAATGCTATCCCAAGGTTAAGATAACACCTTATAATATAGCATCTTGCTTGTTGGAATGTTTTAAACCTACATTTAACAAAGTAGATAAGCTGGAAACCCAGACAGCTAAGGGACGCCACCGGGAAAGCAGTTATGGGCTAGAGGAGAGCTGTGGAAAGCAAGGTTTCAGAAGGGATCAAAGTGAAGGATATTATGCCAGTACTCTCTGTGGAATCTGGAAATGCAGAGTTTCCTTAAAATCACTGGCTTCTCTATGCTGGTCCTTGATGGTCAGGGAAATTCACATCCCCAAAGCTCCAGCAACCAAGTTTCAAACAATATTTTGCATTTGTACCATAATTTCTCTATTTCAAAAACATGTCTACGTGTATTACCTTATTTAACCATGTCAGACCTACCGGTAAGTTGTGATAGGTCTGGTTTTCACAGCTGTAGAGGTGATTTGAGAATTCTCCTGCTTTAGAAATTTTTGGTTTTGTCTGGAGCTATGCTTGAGGAATCAGTGAAGCACATCCCTAAGCAATGAGGCAGAACTGTGGACAGCTGGAAATTGCAGCTCACACACCAGCCTGGGGTCCCATTGCCAGCAAGAGAGTGTTGTTGTTGCTTTTTTTCCTTTTCAAGCAAAGAGTCTTAGATGTTATGAAACTAACAGGTTTTCTATATTCGTGGAATCTACTGATCACATCACAAAGTCCTCATCTGCCCACAGTGAAAAGGACTGTAGCTAACTAGTCTTCCGTTGTTGTTGATCTATTTTTTCCTGTTTTTGTCTCTGATTATAACATACATTCATGCTCACTATAAAAAATTCAGATGCTACAGAAATGTATGATATGGAAAGTGATAGTTCTTGCTAATCTCACTAGTATCGATGGGTGTCAAGAACATGGTTTTTATTCTTCTAGATGTAATTTTACTATTTATTTACTATCAGATATCTATATATAATTTCTTTTAAGACTTATTTATTAAGATGGAGAGTGAAAAGAGACACAGTGTGGGGCGGTGGCATGAGGGAGAGAGAGAATCTCAAGCAGACTCCCCACTGGGTGCAGAGCCAGACCCAGACTAGATTTCAGGACCCCAAGCTCGTGACCTGAGTTGATAACAGGAGTCAGATGCCTAGCTGACTGAGCCACCCAGGTGCCCATATATATTACATATATATATATACATATGTATACATGTAATATATGAAGTTTTAATTTAAGAATAAATACAGAAAAATTGCATGATCTTAAGGATATACCCTAGTGAATTATAGGAAAGGGGACATACCCACGTGACCATCACCCAAATAAAAAAATAGAACATTACCAGTTCTCCAAAAGCTTGTGCCCTGATCACTCTCTTCTTCCTCTTCTCCCGAGGTAACCATTAATTTGACTTTGAATACCAGAGGTTAATTTTTTGAACTTTACATACATGGAATCATGGAGGATGTACTCATTTGTGGCCGGCTTCCTTTCCTTCCACGTTATATTGATGAGATCCTTTTGCATTGTAACATGTGGCAACTCATTCATTTTAATGGCTGCATAAATTCTCATTGTGTGAATATATGGCAATTCAACTGTTGATGGACATTTGGAATGGTTTGGAATGGTTCCAGGGGGGGATCATGAATAATGGTGTTATAAACATTGTTGTGCATATGTTTAGATGCATTTTGGTTAGATAGGCACTAAAAAATGAAATTGTTGGACTACCAGATATATATTCAGCTTTAGCAGATGATGCCAAACAAGCGGCTGAAATGAAATATAGAAATTCAAACTCCTACTAACAGTATGTGGAAATTTGAAATGCTTCACATCTCCAACACTTGACAATGCCAATCTTTCTAATTTTAGCCTTTTGGGTGTGGGTGTAGTGGTAGTTCATTGTGGTTTTTCCTTCACATTAACCTGATTACTAATGAAGTTAAGAACATTTTTGATGTTACTAGTCATTTTGTGAAGTGTTTATTCAAGCTTCATGTCCAAGATTCTATTGGGTCATTTGCGTCTTTTTCTTATTGAAATAGGGATAATTTCCAATTCTAGATGCAAGTCTGTTGTGAGTTATATGTATTGAAAATATTTTCTTCTACTCTGGGGTTTTCTTATTTTATATTTTTAAAGATGTCTTTTGATGAGTGAAATTTTAAAATTTTAATGTAACTCACTTAACTTTTCCCTTAAAGTTTGGTTTATCTTGCGTCTCTCTCTCTCTCTTTTTTTTTTAAAGATTTTATTTATTTATTTGACACACAGAGAGAGAAATCACAAGTAGGCAGAGAGGCAGGCAAAGAGAGGGGAGGAAGCAGGCTCCCTGCTGAGCAGAGAGCCCGATGCGGGCCTCAATCCCAGGACCCTGAGATCATGACCTGAGCCGAAAGCAGAGGCTTTAATCCACTGAGCCACCCAGGCGCCCACTCTCTCTCTCTTTTTTTTTTAAGATTTTATTTATTTATTTGACAGAGAGAGAGAGAGAGATCACAAGTAGGCAGAGGGGCAGGAAGAGAGAGGGGGGGGGGAAGCAGGCTCCCTGCTGAGCAGATAGCCCAATGTGGGGCTCAATCCCAGAACCCTGAGATCATGATCTAAGCCGAAGGCAGAGGCTTAACCCATTGAGCCACCCAGGTGCCCCAATCTTGCGTCTTCTTTAAGAAATTTTCAACTAGCCCAAGGTCATGAAAATACTTCCCTGTGTTGTCTTTTTAAAGCTTTCTTACTTACTTTAAAAAAATTTTTTTAAAGTAAGCTCTATACTGAATGTGGGACTTGAACCCATGACCCAGAGATCAAGAGTTGGGCTTGAACCCACAACCCTGAGATCAAGAGTTGCATCTTCTACTGACTGAGCCAGCCAGGCACCCAGAGAGCTTTCTTACTTTTGACTTAGCTTTACAAAATGCCTGGAATTGATTTTTGAATATGGTGTAAAGTAGGAGTCAAGATTTGTTTTTGTTCTATATGAATATCTAATTGGCCCAGGACTATTTACTGCAAAGAGATTCCTTTTCTCAGTTCTGAAGTGCCACTTTTGTGATGAATCAAGAAAAAGTATATGTTTCGGAACTGCAATTATATATTTTGAACATATTCCATAGTCATCTCTCTATTTTCGATCCCACTGTTTTTGTGTCCTTCAGTGTAGATACTCTCTTCTGACTTACACCTTTCTTCTCTCTTTAACTATGTCTAATCTGCTATTAAACTTACTCATTGGGTTAATTTCAGTTATTGTATTTTTTTATTGCTATTTATTATCTGATCCTTTTATATAGTTTCCACATCCCTAACAAAATTTTCAATCTTGTCATGTAAATACACATATTAGCTCATTATTTATTTATTTATTGCCTATTTATTATTAAAATTTTATTTATTTATTTGACAGAGAGACAGAGTGAGAAGGCAAGAGAGTGAGAGAACATGAGCAGGGAAGAGGGGCAAAAGGAGAGGGAGAAGCAGACTCCCCCTGAGGAGGGAGCCCCATGGGGGGTTCCATCCCAGGACCCTGGGAGAATGATTGGACCCGAAGGTGGCACTCAATCGACTGAGCCACCCAGGCACCCCACATATTAGCTATTTAAAGTTCACGTTCCATAGCTCCATTATCTGGATCTCGGTGGTTTACTTCTATAGTTCATCATTTCTTTTGAGTGCTAGTCACAGAGTCTTGCTCCTCATAGGCCAAGTTTTTGACCGAGTGCCAGAAATTGATTATGGAAGATTGTAGTGATAACCTGATATTCCTCTAAAGAGGATGTGGCTTTATTTCTGGTAGTTCACTTAGGCCACCAGCAAGCCCCAGGCACCTGAGTCCCATGAGGGACTGAGATGGTTCAAAAATTGACTTTAGTTTCTGTGGAGATGATTTCTTTCTGGTTCACTCACCCTTATTTCTACAATGTAGTTTCAGGGTCTTAAAAAAGGTGGGAGGGGCGCCTGGGTGGCTCAGTGGGTTAAAGCCTCTGTCTTCGGCTCAGGTCATGATCTCAGCAGAAGCCTGCTTCCTCCTCTCCCTCTGCCTGCCTCTCTGCCTACTTGTGATCTCTCTCTCTCTCTCAAATAAATAAAATAAAAAATCTTTCAAAAAAAATCAATAGGAGAGTGANTTACAATCCTTGACAAGGGCTTAACTGTGATATACGTTCAGCGCTCTGCTCCTGGCTCTAGGAGGCTGTTGAGAGGACTACATACCAATCTTTCAACTGGACTCTTCAATCTGCAGATACCTTCTGGGAACAGTGGCCCCTAAGCTGGATTCTGTTTTTTGAGCTTCCTTCTCCTTTAGACTTTTGGAAATTCTCTGATAACTTCAAACAGATGAAAAACATATTATGGTTAGTTTTTTGAGTTTTCCTTAGTGGGAAGATAAGTCCTAACCATCTAACCTATGTTTGCTGGAAGCTTATATGATCCTAATGGTGCTTTTTGCCACATGGATATTTAAAATGTTATGTACACAAATTATCAGTATTTAATTTTGACTTGAACTTTATGCAATGCTTACAGGACCTATTCCCACTCAAGGTTATAAATATTTGCCCCCCTTTTTTTTTTCTTTTGCTCGCTTGCTTCCTTTTAGTTTCTGCCAGTGGTGGGGGGTGGGGGGCACTAGAGGATAGGAGGAGGCAGGTGGATCTTTCCTCACCGCTCCATTTTTATTTTTATTTTTTTAAAGATTTTATTTATTTATTTGACAGAGAGATCAGATCACAAGTAGGCAGAGAGGCAGGCAGAGAGAGAGGAGGAAGCAGGCTCCCTGCTGAGCAGAGAGCCCGATGCGGGCCTCAATCCCAGGACCCTGAGATCATGACCTGAGCCGAAGGCAGAGGCTTTAACCCACTGAGCCACCCAGGCGCCCAGACCCACTGCCCCATTTTTAGGGTAGTCCTACTGACGTTCTTCTGACAATGGCATTTCACCTCAGCAGCAGAAGCTGGTTCTTTCCCGCTTCCCACTTGTTTCCACCCTCCTAGAATCAGCCTCATTGTGCTCACGTGGAGACCCCACACACAGGAGCAGTTTTCTCTTCTCAGCAGGGAGTTCCAGCTCTGGGAGCCCCTGTGCAGGTCGTCTAGTGCATGGCCAGCAGCAGCCAGTGGAACTCTGCCCTCAGAATTCTGACTCTCCGCTGCTTGGCTTCTTCCTCTGTGTCCCCGAAGCAGAACCGCGGTGAGGCAGTAGTCTGCATCCCAGCTCCGCAGGCCTTCTCCTGCAAGCTTCAATGTTATGGTAACTCCTGACCTCCTCTCTTTGTCCTCTGGGTCTTGTGGTAGTAACTGTTCCCCGTGGCAACTAAGTTGTTGTTACCTCAGTGTTTCCTCCTCCTCCTCCTCCTCCTTCTTCTTCTTGTCCTTCAACACCATGGAACCAATTCCCTACGTTAAATCCTCTCTGATAACACAACTATGTGGCTTCTGTTTTCTTGACTGATAAAAATATTGTTGGACTTCTTGGGGCACCTGGGTGGCTCAGTTGGTTAAGTGACTGCCTGCAGCTCAGATCATGATCCTGATGTCCCAGGATCAAGTCCCACATCGGGTTCCCTGCTCAGTAGGGAGTCTGCTTCTCTCTCTGAACTTCTCCCCTCTCATGCTCTCTCTCTTTCTCATTCTCTCTCTCACATAAATAAATAAAATCTTAAAAAAAAGATATTGTTGGACGTCTTAATTTTTGCCAATGTACTGGGCATGAGATGGTATCTCATTGAGCTCTTTGTGTGTGTGTTTCTGTGGTTATACTAAAGGTTGGACGTTTTAAAAATATTTTATTTTATTTTATTTTAATTTTATGTTATTATTTTATAGAGAGTATGTGCAAGGGCTCAGGGACAGAAGAGGGAGAGACAGAGACTCCCAAGCAGGTTTCATGTTCAGCACAGAACCCAACACCAGGCTTGATCTCACTACTCTGAGATGATGATCTGAGCCAAAATCAAGAATTGGATGCTTCACTGACTGAACCACCTCCAGGCACCTCCAGGTTGGACATTTTCTCATAAGCTTATCATCCGTATTTTATTTTCTGTGAAACACCTTCTCATGAATTTGGTGATTTTTCTACTGGATTTTTGTTTACTTATTGATATGTAGTTCCTTGTAGATTCTAGATATCAGTTGGTTATAAATTTTATGTGTTAGAAATACCTTCTTCCAGTTTTTGACTTCTACTTTCCCTTTCTTTATGGTTATCTTTTCATGGAATAGTTTTTAATTTTAATGTAATTTTCTTTATATATATAATACATAATCTTTTATGATTAACTCTTTGTGTCTTGTTCAAGAAATCTATCTCAAGATAAGAAAGATAGTCACCTTAAATTATTTGAATTTTGCTTTTCACATTTGGAATCTTGATTCCATTAAATTGTGAGAGAGGGCAAGGGAGAGATGAGATGTAGGATTCCAATTTCCTTTCTTTTTCTATGGTTTCTCACTACTACCCTTTTATGTACTATCATATATATTGTGTCAAATATCAAAGTTTCATGTAAATAGGAGTCAATTTTGTGGCTCTTCATTTTGTTATAACAGACTATTTGTTTATCCCTGAAATAATAAATACATTGTACCTTAATTATTATAATTTGATGCAAAAAGTCTTGGTATCTGAAAAGCAAGTTCTTTGTCCTCCTTTTCCTGGAATATTGGAATATCTTCAGTGTTCTTGGATCTTTGCCTTCCACATTCATCATTTCAATATTCCATGAATAATTTTATTAGAATTGCATTGACACTATAAGTCATTTGGTAGAACTGATATGTTTGCAATATTTATGTTTCTGTGCATGGACATGGGATATTTCACAATTATTTAGTGTTTATTTACTGTCCTTCAATGTTTTATAATTTTTCCCATTTACATATTTAAGATAAATTCCTAGGTATTGCATGATATAGTTGCAATTATAAATAGTGTCTTTTAGAAAAATTATGTTGTCTGTTGATCCTCTCATTTCTTGCCCTTTCCCTTAATTTTCCTCATTGTTTATTCTTTTGGATGAAGTTTAACATCATCTGCCATTTAAAAACGTCAGGAAGGTTTTGACTGAAAGTGAGCTTAATCTCTTTGTTTGGAACTAGCGTGTTTATAATGCTGAGCAGAACACTGTGTGAAAACTGAACTTTCAGTGGAGACCACTAGATATAAGGGATGAGCCACTCCATGAGCAAGTCTACAAATCTAGGTGTTACAAAGGTGTAACAAAAAACAGCTCCATGATTATGAAATGACCCAGCCACCTCAAGGCTGTAAAATGTACATGGACTATTTGTGGTGTGTGCATGCACACGTGTGTAAGCATGTGCACGTATGTGAGAACAGTGTTATTTATGGACTGGGGTTTTCTTTGGGGGAGGAGTGAAGCATGCTGAAGAGCATTATCGATAATACCCCCAAACTGGAAGCAATCCATTTGTCCATCAGTGGTAGAGTGGATAACTAAGTTGGGGTTAATTCATACAATGGAATAGTATGCAGCAGTGAAAAGGCACAGATTGCTGCTGCACATAACAACACGGATGACCTTCCCAGACAATATTTAGTGAAAGGAGCCAGATGCCAAAGAGTACATAGTGTATGGAGTCTATTCACATAAAATTCAAAACCCCACAGAATTAATTTATGGTGCTAGAATTCAGAATGGCAGCTACGTTTAGGAGTTAGTGACTGAGAGATGACACAAAAGGAGTCTGCTGGGATTCTGGATTGTACTATATCTAGGTGGTTACATGCGCACGCAATATATGCAGCACACGCATGTGCACACATGTATATGTGTGTATATATTTATATAACCAAGGGAGAAGAGAATTTCAAGAAGAGAACCTTCTTCCTCCCTCCCTCCCTTCCTTCCTCTCTTTCTTTCTTCCCCTCCTTGCCTTCTTTCTTCTCTTTCCCTTTATTTTCTTTCTTTCTTTCTTTCTTTCTTTCTTTCTTTCTTTCTTTCTTTCTTTCTTTCTTTTCTTTCTTTCTTTCTTTTCTTTCCTTTCTTTCTTATAGGAGTTCAATCAACCAATACGTCCTATGGATCATTACTAGAGTTTTCTTATGTTTTCAGCAGAAATACAGCAATACCAAGTGCATGAACTGAAAGTACAGCCATTATTCTTATTCTGCCTTACTCAACAATATTTTATCCTTTTTTTTGAATCTATATTCACTGGGGCTTTAATCGTAAGGTCTACATCTTCCAAATTATGGAATATTTAAAGAGATGACAGAAAACTCATGGATGACTATTCGATTTAAAATGATAGCAGAGGTTGGTGGTTTTGAAATCAGTTTACTTGTTGATTTACTTACCGTTTTTTTCACCTTAGTTAGTGATAAAAATGTTCAGTTAGTTTTACTCTCTATCCTCCCTATCCCATCCATTGACTGTTTTACTATCTTTTTTTTGACCTGAATCTAAAATGTTCCTATCGATTTATGAAACTTCTGTTGTTTCTCCTTAGTTTCCTGTGGCCATTGTGACAAATTGCCATAAACTTGGTGGCTTAGAACAACATTTATTATTATTATTATTATTAGATTTTATTTATTTATTTGACAGAGGGAGAGACAGCAAGAGAGGAAA
This sequence comes from Ailurus styani, assembly GCA_002007465.1. Lineage (NCBI taxonomy): Eukaryota > Metazoa > Chordata > Mammalia > Carnivora > Ailuridae > Ailurus > Ailurus styani. The sequence continues at coordinate 226,026 of LNAC01000206.1, forward strand.
CACAAGCAGGGGGAGTGGGAAAGGGAGAAGCAGGCTTCCTGCTGACCAGGGAGCCCGATGTGGGGCTCCATCCCAGGACCCTGGGATCATGACCTGAGCCGAAGGCAGAAGCTTAACGACTGAGCCACCCAGGGGCCCCAACATTTATTCTCTCATAGCTTTGCAGTCTGCAAATGCTAAACCAGTGTTCACTGGGCTGAAGTCAATGAGTTGACAGAGCTGCACTCTCTCTGCAGGCTTGAGAGGGAGAATTCTTTCCTTGCCTCTTCCAGTTTCTGGTGCTGGCCGGCATTCCTTGGCTGGAGGCTGCATCACTCGTTTCTGCCTCTGTGGCCCCAGTGCCTTCTCTTTTTCTGTCTGAGTCAAATTTCCCTCTGTCTCTCTTTTATAAGGGTACATGTGATTGTATTTAAGGCCCACCCCAATAATCCAGGATAATCTCTCCATCTCAACATCATTAATTTAATCACATTGGAAATAAGGTAATATTTATAGGTTCCAGAGATTGGGACCTGTTATCTGTCACTATTCTGTCTGCTACACCTCACCACTGAATTGCAGGTTCCATGGGCACAGAGCCCTTGTATGTTCTGTGTGTTCTCATTGTTTAAAACAGCTGTGAGTGAGAATGCCTGGCACATGGTAGGCATTTATAAATATTTGTCAAATAAATCATTAATTATAATGAATACACTTGAATACCTTCTTTTAGAATGGGGGAGTTCTGTTTCACTCCAAAAGACAAATCTGAGACCCATGGTGGGAATGTACAGTGAAGGGCTTTTGTTTATCTCAGAAAGAATATTCTAATAACCAAGCTTATCTGTCCATAGTCCACATTGCTTCACGAGGGAATAAACTCCTTGTATTTTGATGTCCTCCAACAGAGTGTGGATTATCATCTGCTAAGGATGCTAGAGAAGATTTTTTTAAAATTAGGTGGGAAGGTGGTAGCAGATAACAGGTTTATCTTATGTAGTACTTTCACTTCTTCATAGCTAAAGAACCCTAATCTCCTGAAATTTCTAGAATTCATCTTTAAGCATTTTGTTAATTTATTGTTTTTATGACCACTGAAAAAGATTTCTCTAGTTTATGACCCTGTTGTGGGTATCTTACATAAACTCTACATTTTCCTTTTCTGTGGATCATCTCTGTTGCTCTTTAGAATTGTAATGCTCCATCCTGGAAGCTTTCAGGTCTAGCTAGCATGTTCTCCTACACAAGAGGAGTATGTTTTTTTTAAAGATTTTTATTTATTCATTTGAGAGAGAGGGAGAGAGCATGATTGGGGAGGGGGAGGGGCAAAGGTTGAGGGAGGGGGAGGAGCAGACTCCCCACTGACAGGGAACCTGATGTGCAGCTTGATCCCAGGACTCTGAGATCACAACCTTAGGCTTGGGCTTAACTGACTAGGCACCCAGGCACTCCTCTTTTTTTTTCTTTTTAATTTACAAATATGGCTCCAAGTCCTCAAATCGAATTTTCAACCTGGAATCTTGCCCTAGACGGTAAAATATGGTGACTATAATAATGCAATTGGCTGGTTTCATGTAGCTGCACTGCCCAGGGATGAATCCATATCCAAATAAATGATGTCTCTCCATCAAAGCAGTTGTCTAGGAAATTAATGAAAGGAAAATGCAAAGTTTTCTTCTAAATTTCCCTTCTTATGAAACCACACATGAAAATTGGTCTTACGACCTCAGCTAAATCTAGTTTTGGGCCAAAGAAGTTGTGCCAGTTGGGATGTTTCTATCTGCGAGTAATGGAATACGTAGCCAAAGTGCCCCATAACAAGAAGCCTGGAAGGCTGTGGCAATTCCAAATATTATGTCCTCACCCAAATAATGACAGCAAGGGAAGGGAGGGGGAGATATTTCTTTCTGCATCTCTCCTTTTTCTTTTTTCTTTCTCCCTCCCTTCTTTCCTTCCTTCTTCCTTTCCTTTCTTTTCTTTCTTAAAAAGATTTTATTTATTTATTTGACACAGAGAGAGAGGGAACACAAGCAGGGGGCGTGGGAGAGGGAGAAGCAGGCTTCCCACTGAGGAGGGAGCCTGATGTGAAGCTCGATCCCAGGACCCTGGGATCATGATCTGAGCTGAAGGCAGATGCTTAATGACTGAGCCACCCAGGTGCCCCTCCATTTTCTTTTTTAAAGAGAGAGGGAGAGAGAGCGTGTGTGTGTGTGTGTGTGTGTGTGTGTGTGTGTGTGTGTGTGACGGGGGTGGGGTGGACAGATTGGGAAAGAGAGAATCTTAAGCAGGCTTTGTGCCCCACTTGGAGCCTGATGACCTGGGGCTTGATCTCATGACCCCAAGATCATAGTCTGAACTGGAATTGAGAGTCTGAAGCCTAACTGACTGAGCCACCCAGGTGCTCCTCCTTCTTTTTTAATCAGGGAGGAAAATCTTTTCCAGATGTCTCCCAAAAGACATCCTCTTCTATCTCATTGGTCAGAACTGGGCTACATAGCCATTTCCATTAAGGATGAATGAAAAGCAAATATCTGCAACATTAACTCACTTCATGGACAAGAAGGGGTTCAATCTGTCTTCCTTAGAAACAGATTCCTCAAGCCAACATTTATAAAGAACTTCACAAAACCCTTTCAGGTACTTTTTCCTACGATCCACATTAAAATCCTGGTGATGGAGGAAGTTGTTAGTGGTGGTGGTTGGGAGAAGGGGAAATACTGGGAACTAATACTAACTGGGTAGCTACTATTGTGGACTAACCCTACCTGCAGATGAAACTAGGCTCTACGTATTGAGACCTTTATGGTCATGGCTGAGTGATACCACTTGCCCCCCCTAAAAATTAAAAGATACTAAATGCATGACACCACAGTTATGTGTGATCATGGGCTGATTAGTCATTAGTCCATCTAGATGTTCTATTCAAGAGGATTTGTAGGTAGGAGTGAAGAGTTACAAGGCCCTAAAAGTAAGAACTTGATGCCAGGTATAGTTTTAATATAGGAACCCCCATGCGTTATGGGCCCAGAGTGAGAAGATGTACACTTTTGTGTAAGGATTGCTGGTTTTTCTTTTTTTAATTTTATTTATTTATTTGAGAGAGAGAGAGAATGAGAGAGAGCATGAGAAGGGGGAGGGTCAGAGGGAGAAGCAAACTCCTGGCTGAACAGGGAGCCTGATGTGGGACTTGATCCTCGGACTCCAGGATCATTACTTGAGCCAAAGGCAGTTGCTTAACCAACTGAGCCACCCAAGCACCCCGACTGCTGGTTTCTTGAGGCTTGCTGATCAAGGTCTTTTTGGGTAAGCGAAGCACATTCCAATTTAAGTATTACTGGAGATTAGGTTAACTTAATATCTTATGCAAGATTAATAATTGTATGTACATGCTTATATGCAGGGGTTATATCATTAATGTATAATAATAAATGAGGAGGAGAATGAACTACTAATGTATAATTAAACATAATCTATATAAGAAACCTGTCTAAAGTAACACGGCTAGGAAGCAGTGATGCTCCAACATGGACCATATCCACTGATAATGATGAAGAGGATAATTACACCTGTTAATGTTGAGTGTTACTATTTTATGCCAGGCATTGTGCTGTTATTTTACATTGATTACTTCATTTGATTTTCAACCTTATGAAGGAGGTAGTACCTCTATTTTATTGTTGTAACTGTGATTCAAGGTCACACATCTAGTAAGCACAGGCCTGTGATTAGAACTCCAGTTCTCCCTCTAGGACTGGACATCTCTTAAAACTGTATAGCTTTTGGGGTGCCTGGGTGGCTCAGTGGGTTAAAGCCTGTGCCTTCAGCTCAGGTCATGATCTCAGGGTCCTGGGATCGAGCCCCACATCGGCCTCCCTGCTCAGCAGGGAGCCTGCTTCCTCCTCTCTCTCTGCCTGCCTCTCTGCCTACTTGTGATCTCTGTGTGTCAAATAAATAAATAAATAAAATCTTAAAAAACAAAACAAAACTGTACAGCTTTCCCATTTTACTTCCTACATTTTTTCCAGGACCACTGACTGAGCTAAGCTTTCTGTGCCTTAAGCTTACTCATCTGCAAAATGAGATAATTCTACCTACTTTATAGGGTTCTCATGAGGAATGAACCATGATCACCCCTGTAAAGTAATTAACAATGAGACAAGCGTAGTAGGTTGGCATTATTATTGTAGAATTTATCTCTATTGAAATTTTCTGTGACATTTTACCTGCTCTACTGGACTGAGTACAGCAATCCTTACATTTTTTTTGGGCTCAGGGCCTCTCTACACTCTTAAGAAATCATTGTAAACCCCAAAGAGTTTTTGTTTATGGAAGTTATAGCTATCATTACTGGTTTGAAATTAATACTAAGAAATGTTTGAAACTTTACAGCAAGCACATGATTCCTTAACTGCCAGAGTAATGCCATCATACACATCACGCATTCCCTGGAAAATTTAGACTGGTCAGAGAATGAACACGAAAAAGGCAAAATAAAATAAAATAAAATAAAATAAATAAAAAAAGGTGTTTGTACTGTTATGAAAATAATTTTGACTTTATTGGGGTCCCCCGGACCACACTTTGAGAACTGCTGCTCTGGGTTCCTTGCTCCATGAATGAACCACCGGATTCTGCAGTTCTGTCGAGAGAACCCATGGTTTGAGAGGTCAAAACAAGGGGCAGCGCCAGAACCCCGTTACACTGAAGGCCCCTGCCGGAGCCTCCCCGCGGGCCGAAAGGTCCTCAACAACCTCCGCGGCGCCCACGCTCCTCCGGGGCCGCGATCCGCAGCGCCTCTATCGGCTCCGGGGGCCCCTCCCTCCCCAGGACGCAGCGCGGTCCACCGGCTTCCCGAGCGCCGGGCGCCGGGAGACAGGCCCCGCCCCGCCGCCGCTCCCCCACCTCCCGGCTTCCATGGCAACCGTGGCGCGCGGCCCCGGCGACCACGCCCCCGCCTCGGGTTAAACCATTCGCTTCAGGGACCTTCACAGACGGCGGCGGACACACGGGAATATGATAGAACGCCAGACTGCTGCTCGGTTCCCATTTTTCTACCTGGTTTGAAGGACATATTTTGTTTTTCTTCTTCACAGCTGCCCCTGCGCGAGGAGCGGCCGTCTCGCCTGCTCAGCGCGAACGCCTCCCCCCAGCCCAGGCCCGCGAATGGGCCGGTTTGCCGGGGAGGCTCGCGTCCGCGCGGGTTGGCGCCGAGGAGGCGGGGCGCGGCCGACGTAGCGCGCGGGGGGCCTGC